>OFHS01000184.1:33433-54737 GCA_900245855.1 Calvadosia cruxmelitensis
TTAGCGAACTACTTTTGCAATCAATTAGTTTTAGTTTTAGCGAACTAATTTTTAGCAAATTAGCGTTAGCGTTAGCGAACTAAGTTTTTTATTAGTTTTTACACCCCTGGTGTTTACTAGCCTACGAAAACAACGCCTACATAAATACCTCTACTTTGGGCTTGATGGCATTAATTTAATATATTAATCTCAGGGATGAAAAATTCAAATTCTGCAGATAGTAGAAAGATACTGTTCGATTAAAAGCCTCACTAGAGGTGGACTCGGTGCTAAATCGGAGCGTTTTTGTTTTACACAACAGTACAACACCAACCCCCTTACAAGTTACCCCTGGCGCCTGCCGGCCTGGCCTGCAACATGTGCATTGTCTTCCAAATCAAAACAATTGTCCTCAATATTGCGTTTGCATTTTTCAATGTTTCAGAATGACATTGCTCACCTGTCTTCACCAATGAATCAGTGAAACAGCGATCCATCTTCTCTGCCAAAATATCCTCACTCCTTCTTGCAACCGCCATCTTGGAAATGCACGGTGGAGTCTGGTAGCCAGTCCATTCTTAGTCTCCAGGGGGTTGAAACAGAGCCTGAATTCTGAGGATTGGTAAGTCACTTAAGAAGATCTTTGCCCCCCGTTTTACCATTCAGCTCGACGCTCCACATGGCAATCGATCTCTTTACTGCTCTGCTTCGCAATCAAGATGGTGCCTGTAAGAATTCTTTCGAGCTCACTCGCTTTTATTTCGTTTCGACGGTTATAATGCTGTAGTTCTGTGTTTCATAAAGGTCTCATTGCCAGAGCTCTATGTTGCTGCAATTCCCTAATACGTTAGCGCCCACATTCATGTTAGGCTTGCCTCTTGAATGGCTATAAACCTTTCTGTTTCTGTCTACGTTTTCTGTAGACTGCAGGCTTCTGCTGCCAACCTACATTGTCGAATAGTTGTTTCATTTACCCGGCAATGAAGTATGTTGTGTTTTGAATCAAGTGCAAGATTAATTAGCTAAGTTTACTTCTGTCAGAATCGTGCAGTGAGCGACAGGCTTTACTAGAATGATAATGGCAAAATATGACATCATTAACAGAAATATCGCCATAACTATTTGCGTGTAACTTGAACATAGTTTAAAAGCCTGATCTTGAGGTGTTTCTCTTAATTTTTACGATTTCCAACTTGCAGAAGAAGTCAAAGAAGACTCAAAAAAAGAAGGCGACGTTAAAGTTCACCATCGACTGCCAACTTCCCTCTGAAGATGGTTTGATGAAAGTGGACCAACTGGTAAGTGAATCCTCCGTAACCAATTGGTCATTGCGCTCTTTTCTGACCAAGACATCTCTCCTGCCCTACCTGTCGCTGATTTCGTTTCCTCGGGACTGCAGCTTAGGGTCACCTTCCCTAAGATGTCCATTTTCTATTGCGCAGGTCGAGTTTCTGCGAGGAAGCATCAAGGTTGAGAAGAAGCTGAACAATTTCGGTGACCTTGTCAGCATTGAGAAGACCAACACGTCGGTGACTATTGTGTCTGACCGTCCCTTCTCCAAACGGTAAGACATTCTGCTTGAACTCACATTTGTGTTTCGTGTTTATGATGAACTATGTTGGCCTGACAGCACTATTCAACTGGATGCCAAATGTGATGAAGCATTCAAGAGGCCAAAGACATTGGCAGTGGAAAGGCATTATTGTAACCAAGGGATTTATGTATGGGCGTGGTTGTACACTTTTAGTATAAAGCGCAAGTAAAACAGTGCGCTACCTGATCGTGATCGCAATTGTTGAACTGGAATATAGCAGTGACGTCGTGTGAAGTCATACCTTGCAACGGGTCGTTCCGATGAAATGCATTATCCAAATACTTATTAATGATCGGTTAATATGATTTATTGTCAGTAGAAACACCTCTAAGGTGAGAAAAATGTTATTGAAAGATGTCGACCTTTTGTAGATGTTGCAATGATCCCATTACATCATATTATGAAATGCTTTCTTGTTTCTAGCTACCTGAAGTATTTGACCAAGAAATTCTTGATGAAGTACAAGCTGCGTGATTGGATCCGAGTTGTGGCTTCCAATCAGACAACCTATGAAATGCGCTACTTCCAGATGAGTGCAAACGAGGAGGAGGAGGACGAGGCAGAAGACTAAACCAAATCCCACCTCAAATATGAAAAATAAAGAGATCCACAAATCGCATATGGCTTGCTTTTGTTTTCTATAGCGGACTCACAACAGATAACAATGTATGTGGGGGCTAGTGGGGTGTCCGAGGGGCAGAATGCGTTGGGGGATAGACTGCTTCTCCTCTGGGCTGGGCAGGCTGACATGGACTTGCACTAACTGGCCCAAAAGTGTGGGTGGTATCTTCCATCCGTCATGACTCCTGGCTCTGATGGTGTTGCAGTTCAACTTCAAGGCTGACGCAGGCACGTTCTATTTCATAGTTTTTGTTCACTAAGCCAATCCACCTGTGCAAAAGAAACAGCAAATATTGTGCATGATTGACCCTAGATTTTCTATGATTGCAGCTGAATTGCCAATTTCATTGTACAATGAACCTGTCTATAACAGTCACCGTTTCGAGTCGAGGAGAATGACCAGACAGGTGGCCTTTCTGTCCAGGTTGATTTTTATAGAATGTGTCATTTTTGGGTTCTGAAGAGTAGTCTTTCTACAAAGGGGGCTGCTAATACTGGTTTGACTGTACAGTAGGCCTACATGCCCACATGGAACGAGCTATGTAAAAAAAAAATCAAACACAAATTATATACAACTTTATACTGCATTGATCCGACTGACGTCACATCAATTTCTAAAGGCAAACAAGACCCCTCTGTGCCTATCAAATCTTGTCTGGTCGGTTCCCTTTTTAGTCATTTACCAGTAGTTAATTAACAGAACTGGGCCTTAAGGGTTCTTAGCTCCACAGAAATTGATAACATCAGGAACAGTAAAATACAATTGCAAAGGATTGGTCAGTGCAAAATCATTACCATGAATAACATGGAGGTTTAGATCTACGACATTCTGTGACAAGTGTTAATCTTTTCATGGACTGAAACAGACTTGTACTCGTCGCAAATTTTATAGCGTTTAGAAAGCTCTACTGCAATCTGTGGCATGTGCTGCTTGTCTTTACCTAGAGGATGTTATCCATGGCGATGAGTCGGCAATAGCAGTACAGTACTGAGATTAGTAGCATCTTAAGCTAGAGAAATGTACCAACATGCTATTGTTGCGCTCATCGACATGCTTACAAGATATTTTTAAAAATTTTAATTTCAAGATATTTTAGTAAACGTGGGAACTGAAATCAGGTTTTTGGGTTCATCACTGTTGCATCATTCGCGTATCGTATCGACCGTTATCTGCGATACAGCATAGCCGAACCAGATGTCGGTGCACATATGACATCACAACGGATGCCTCTCCACTGTTTTTGGTTTTGAGCCGCTTCCACTGCTAAGTTGAACAAATCACCTCTTGCATCATTTGGCCCTGGTTTAACAGTGGGGTCTGATTACCAGATGCATTATCATGTTACTACTAGTCATTCGTGCATTATATATATTACATATATAATTGATTAGTCATATAGAAGTACCTATAATCATGCATGCTATTGCAATTAACAGACAAACCATAGTGTCACACCACATAACTTACGTTGACTCCAAGCGATGCAACTCTTCGCCGGCCTTTGTCTACAACAAAGAGCAGGAGTTTTGAGGTACGTTGCACGGCTTCATGCAAACATTGAAATGGCATGCTGATACGCATCATAATTCACAATACTAAAGGTGGCAAAGTTATGAATCAAACTAGTCAATGTTGTTGTTATGTAAGGCAGCACGAAACAGTTCAATTGTCTGTGTGCTCTTATAATGACAATCGGCAGAAGCTCAAACAAGCCCACATCACAATCCACCATTCCACAATGAAGAGTCACAAATCACCTGCTCAGATTTACGCTGCCAGTTGATCTCTTGGATTTGTTTCCTTGACAACATAAGAGAGAAAACATTCTCAATGTTTATGTCAATCTGTGCAGTTGTTTACAACCAAGCTACGGTACTTACGGCTGTAGGCCTACGTGACACTCATGTGTTCTTGCATAGGTATTTAACAGAAAAAAGCAAATGGCTTTGATTTGCAGCCCAAGGCAATCACAAGGAACTAATTCAAGGTTAGCATTGTACATTCCATTGACATACCGCAAATCAACCAGCTTCTGTTGCTGCTCATTAAGCATGGTTTGCAGGACGGTGTTGTGAGATTTCCACGCTTCCGTTCCATATGTTGCCAACAATTCCAAGTTAGCAATTCTGAGAATAAAGCCAAAAGACGCAACATGAGCCTCACCCCTTGGCTTGCTATACAGTTGTATTCAGTAGATACTGCATAGGGTCAAGTGGCTTTTGTTAAACGCCTGATAGAAACACCAGCCGTGTTTATATAGGGCCTACCTATACAGGCACAAGTATCATTTTGATAGTTCAAACCTCAATGCCTGGTGCTCCAGCTGAGATGCAGAATTGTTGACGCATTCGTTCCAGGCGTTCAAGTCAGACTTCTGCGCTGCTGGCGGATGAGGAAGCTCATACCTGATTCATAACAAACAGTTGAACTGATGCAAATAGCTCACTTTTAAGGCACTGCGAGCCAACCTGCTGCTAGCAAATGAACAACAGGGCATCATACACTGCTTCAGGCGTTCACCTTTTCATGCTGAGAAGGTCCATTGGCAGTCGAGATCCAATCCGTTCAAATTCTGCCTTCATAATCGGTGTCTGCAAGATGCAAAGAGCGCTTGATATCAAGAAGAAACAGCCATGCTGTCTTTCCAATTGTAGCCCATCGCACGGCACTTTCCAGTTTCCAAGGAAACCTCCTTAGTGTGGAGAGATAGACAATCCTCGTTTCCATGTACATAATCTCGTTCTAGTCACTTTGTAAATAGTTAATCTGTATTGATATTAGATTCATTCCTGACTGTTATCGACTGGCTGTTGACATTGTATTCATCTCGTAGATTGGCTTATTAGAACCTTTGACCTAGCACTCTTACACAGAGAGCATTACGAACACAACATGGCGCTGTGATTTGTCAAAGTCGTCTTCGCTTTTCCCGTTTGCAGAACACAACACTTAGTCACACAATCATTTATTTATAATGACTCATTTATCCAATAAAACAACAGACCTAATAAATGTAGGGTTACCAGACCACAGAGGAGCAAAATCAACTGAATTTGGCACTGCATAACATACAAATACAATTGCTGGAAATAAAGGACGTCTGGTAACTCTACTTAAATGGACTGTTTGAACTAGACAAGTCATCTCAATAACAATATGAGAAATCTAAAACCTGCCGTTTCATTGTCAGTGCGAATTATCCTGCAATGATGCAGATCAGAGGACCTTTGGTTGCTGCCATGTAATTATTCAAGATGGCTGAACTAGCTCTTACCTCAAAGGCAGTAAAGTCTGGAGTTGACAGGAACTCAAGGTAGTTTTTCGTTGGTCTATATCGTCTGGTTTCTTCTTCAATCAACTGATTCACCTGAAACATTAACATCGCAATCAACATAGTTTCAACATGCCCAAACTAACATTTGCTAATTCCACTCAGGACCACATCAAGGGAGAAAAGCAGAATTGCTACAGACAATGGCAATAGCCATGGAGTTGATAAACAGCTGACTGAGTTGATCAACAAAATAGACCCTAAAGAAGTAAAGATCCAGATGTAAGCAGGGTCCAATGGCAATGGAGATTGAATGTCACGACAATTCTAAACAAATTGTACAAATATTTCAAGCTCACGTTGCTTCAATTGAAGAACAACTAGAATAGAAAAATAACAACTAAATGTGGATTTTCAAGACTAACAGATCACATACTACAAATATTTTTTTAGGCCAATACTATCAGCTCTCGGAAATAAGTTGCCTGAGGAGTGAGGAATTTCTGAACAAATGAAGAATTGACGACGATGATGCGAGGCATCTCTGGACGGCCTCTTCATGTAGAGGACCGTCTATATTATATTACTACATTATTACAAACATAGCCTAGAGGCTAGTGATGGAAACTTTGGCGTGTGCCGTGTCACGACTGTGTCCCAGTCTGGAAAGTTCGTATGTTACGCCGAAGATCTTCGGCGTGGAACAGGCTCCAATTTGGCGATTGGCGTGGCGCAAGGCACGGANCAATTATGTGCAATGCTAAAGCATTATCAGCAGCATTGGAATAGATAGAAATAAAAAATCTACGAACCATTTCCCTAATCTCCGTTTCCTCGTATCCTTGATCGATATATGGCAAGGCATCTGGGACAACTTCGTGGCTCACATGAGCCGCCGACGCCATTTTGAAATGACAATTTCGCGCTTGTGTGTGCCTCTCTCTCGTACGAGTGGAAGCGTAGTGGCAACGAGACATAGAAATGACGCGTCCTTCAAGCAGGATTTCATTGAAATCATCCGCTTTAATTATCAGAGTTGAATTTGCTCAATCTCAAATCGCAGAAGACGAATTCAACGCAGTGGCCTTTTCATTTGTAACTATTATAAGAATGACCAAGCAAATGGAGTTCAATGACATCAATTAAAGTCATTCGTCATATTCATCACGAAACATGTTCCGAAACAAATTAATCTTATCAGAACTTCAAAGTGAAGCCACATAAAAACTGACCGTGAAAATCGTAAATTAAGTTGTTCTTACTCCTAAATTCAATCTATAATAACATGAATGTTAATAAATTCTAGTTCGTTGGACTTACTTTAACGCTGTTCTAACGTAAATGACCGTCATCATCATCAGCGGCGCACGCCCAGGGCGCTTGTCCGGCCATCATTCTTGCTACCGCGCAGGACCATTGAGCTGATCCTGTTCTTCTTCGTCAAAGGTAAACGATCGGCGGAGGCATCGACCAACACGGATGAAGACTAGCCAGTCCAACGTTTGAGTGCAGCTATCCACCTCAGCTTCTGGCCGCCCGGAATGCGGCATGAACCCTCAGGAAGGCCGTCAATGATTACAGGGTTTAGGTCAGAGTGGCGTTGAAAGTGACCGGACGAACAATGATTCTGACTATTCAGTGTTAATGAACTCAAACCGTTGAAACGCATAAGAGTTAAACAGCTAAAATGTAGATCGTTTTAGATAAAACAGCAAAGAACTAAAATGTAAATATGATAGTTATTATAAAGAATATATCAAATCTAGAGATACCATGTATTTATTATTATATAAACGAAATAGAAACCTTTGAACATTATTTTTATTAATTACAGCACAGTAAAACAATATGTACATTTACTAAAACGAATTATACTATATATAAGAGTAAAACTATCAGATGACCCTCTTTCGTGCTAGTTCGTGCAAATGGCGCACGGCGCCGAACTGGTCTTTAAAAAGTCTGTCCAAGAACGTTTTGGTATTGCTTTGTCCTCTGCGAATTGGAGCTGAGGGACGCCAGGTGACATTTGATGTACTTAAACTATGTATGTATGTACTGTATGTATTTAACTCTCAAATATTTTACGAATAATTGACAGAGCAACGCCAACAGAATTATGCTTACAGCTAGTAATAAAATAGAACGGTGCGTAATTGAATAATAAAAAACATTATGCTTCTATATGTACATTTAAATTTTGAAATTGTTCTCTCAAGGACTTGAAGCGTGCCATTCCTCTCCTGAGCTTCTCGGTTGGTGGGTTTGACAGCATGCCGGATTGACAGTGCTGAGCCATTGGCGATTTTTGCCTTTAAAGTGGCGCGTTTAGCATCCAGCGTCGCAGATGCGTCTTGAACGCCTTTCTTTTTGAGAGCGGCGTTGCTCGCGATAGTAGGGGAGTGATTGCCAAGTGCGTAGCGGGCAAGAGAGCGGTGGATTTGGTTGACGGTGGCAGTGCGCGTGTCTGTCAGTGCGACTGCTTCGAGGCCGTATAGCAGCACGGGTTCAACCGCTGACAAGAAAAGACCCAGTTTCAATGACTCGGAGGCAGGCAGGAGAGTGGAGCAGTGTGGATAGCTTATGAGCAGCCGTCCACGCGAGTAGGCGTCTGCTTTCGACCGCTGTGTCCGCATTTTTCATCGTCGCTCATAGGTATACAAATGAAGTCTGTCACTTGCTTCAAAATTTTCCCAGTGGGAAGAGTGACTGGTGGCGGAGTCCAGGTGTTCGCGTTCGATGTCTGGCCGCTGGGCAGGACGTTACTTTTTCAGTGGTTTATCGACAGTCCGACTTTCTCCGCGGAGCAAAACAGATGGTAGGTTGCTTCTTGGGCTGCTTCTGGTGTGTCACTCAACAATGCTACGTCGTCAGCGAATGCCAAGTAAGGCAATCGCACTTCGGGGTGGCGTGAGCTTCGGCGACGTCGGACAGTTTAGCCTTCTAGCTTTGCATTGCGACACTTTGTGGATTGGCTGTGGGCAATAGCATGCAGATCGAAGGACATGCCCTGCCAATTTCAGCCGCTGCTGGCAGAGGATACGGCTCGGTGGGCTCAGACCGGCGTGAGCGTACAGATCTTTGTTGCTGATTGTGGCCGGCCAGTGGATCTTGTGAGCTGCTCGGACGAGGCTTGCGTGGCTTGCATCAATTTCATTTTCGAACGGGTCTGTGACAGTCCAGGTGTTCGCGTTATACAGTAAAACGGTCTCGATCAAGGATGCAAACAGAGAGCGTAGGATTTGAAGACAGGCTGCAGCTTGTGTAGTGAGCTCCATGCTAACGCTCAGCGCCTAGAGAAGTCGTCTTTCGAGGAAGGCACAGAGCCACCATGGTTCGTGCCCACACACGTGATGCTAACGTCAAGGCTTTCAGGAACGGTGAGGACCTCTGTTTTATTGGCGTTAATACGGAGCCCTACTTTTGCTGCAGTGCGTAGGAGATTGTTCAGCATGCGCTGTGCGCCGGCTTCCGTCGAAGAAAGCAGAGCCAAGTCGGCGTAGGCGAGGATTGAAATCTTTTCTCCCAGATGGCGTAAGCTTGTTCTTTTTCGGAGCACGAAGCCGTCTTCTTTTAACATTGTATCTTAGGGATATCAGCCTTCTGAAAAGAAGCATTTTGCTTATGTTAGCCTGAATAAACAATTAAACATAAATGAAAAATGGACTAATTACTACTATATAAATATAATGTAAAATAAAGGAAACAAACGAGCCCTGTGGAAATATCATAATTTAGATTCTTCAAATACAAATAATCATATTGTAGCATGAATGAATAAGAAATATAAAATTACTTTAATTACTGATTTGTTGGCCTCATTTCTCTTCCAAAGGCGCTATATGCGATGCATGGTATAACAAACCATTTAACGAAGAACCTTTTTTGATGTTATTTCATCTACCTCACGCTGGAAAGCACCCGGAGTGGATAGGATCATGATAGGATTACCAACGAACACATGGTTATGTCTATGGACCAGTTGCTACCTTTTTGGACCAAATTGTTTAATTTATGTCTCGAAGTTGGTGAAATACCCATCCGTTAGAAGAAAAGCATTGTGAAAATGTTATCATTATTATAGAGGAAAATTTAGGTCCATTGAATCAACCGGGAAAATATCCTGGAATTTCGTTATTATACTGTCTGCTCAAGTTTTTACCTCAGTTGTAATCGAAGTAATATGGAAAATGTTATGGTTTAATACCATCCATCCAACCAATATGGTTTTCACTTTTCAGAAAGGTAAAAATTCAGAGATGCCCCTGAAGATACTATTTGACGATATTATCTCACGATTCAAGAAGAAACGAGGAACTGATCTGCCTTGAAATGGGCGAAATACATCACATGAACTCTTCGAAAGGCTTCATCTTTCTCTGAACAAAAGTTTCTATTCAAATAATGTCATCGTCACTCTTTCCAGGCTGCTGGCGTCCGTCTGTGGAATGGTCTGCCCTCGCATGTGATTGAAAAAACAATAAGTTGTATGATTTTATTCACACATTCTATTGTATTAAAGCCATGTTTGTATCTCTAGCATGAAAAAAGCTATTGTAACTTAATGATATCTTGAGAGCAAGTGAATGAATGATGATATCCATTCAGGTAACTATCAAAAGCAACCCAGATAGACGCCACAGCACTGACATAGGACAGTGGGCTTCACGGGCTAGGTCATCAGCTGCAACAGATGCCCGAAGTTGCCATCTCTGATAAAAAAGAACTTGGCTTTAGTTGTATCTTGCTTCAAACTGGCGCAAGGTCATCCCAAGCACAACACAATATATAGCAGGCCATTGCATCAGTGTGAGACTCCACTTTCACAAGAAAGAGACAACGTGAAGGCAGAGGCGAAGAGAGAGGCGAATGGTGTCGCCAGCGCCAGTGTATTCTGTGTGGCAGAGACAAATGATTTGGGCCTTGATGCATGCGATAGGTCACCGCTCCTTTGCGACGCATCTCTGCCTGGCGTCATGGCAATAGCCAATTGGGTGCCACGACGCTGGTCGTCTGGTTTCTGACGTGGAAGTGAATGTGTTGAGAGCCAAGGTCAGACGCTGCGACAACTCAGACAGACAGGTGCCGGTCGCGGTGTGCTGAACCGGTTCATCAGCCCGCGTTTGCATGAGGCAACAGAGGGCTGCTCAAAGTGGCACAAATAAACAGGCGGAGTGGAAGTAGGCGACTACGAACGGAATGGCAGAGGAACAGATTGTCACCATTCAAAAGTTTTCGCCTCGACATCACAGCGGGAGCGAATTCGAGATGGTGCAGGACAAAGATCAAGTCGAAGAAGAAGAAGGTCAAAGATCGCCGACTACCAACGCCACAGAACTGGACAGCTTCTGCGCTGTGTCTGTGGGCAGCAGCAACAACAACAATAACGCCAGATCCAGCAGCGTTGTTCTCGTGCATGACACATGGCAAATCAAAGCCAACAAGAATGGCAAATACCGCCTCAGCTTCAAGGCGAGGATTCCAATGAACGACCGCATCAAGATCCTTGAGAGAACTCTCGACGACATCAGAGAAGAGTACATGGAACTGAGGCAGGAGTATAACAGATTGAATCGCAGGTACTCTAAATGGAAACGAGGCAGGCAAACAGAGGCCGCAGGTGAATAAGAGGCAGCAAAATATTCTCACTGAAGACAAAAGCAAGACAATGGCGAGAGGCTGAATTGAGGCTACAGTGATTTCGTGAGAATGACCCATGGGATGCCTCATCGTGTGTTCTCATAATCTAATGCAAGACATAGATTGCATAGCCTCAGAATGACAATGTGGTCTCAGGAGATCAAACAGAAGGAGGCCGCTCGCTTCAGTAATGATGGGATCAGTACAAGTGAATCTGCGTTGCAAGGACAGGAGCGCTGAGAGCGCATAGCTCCAGTGTAAAGGCCTAACCGCGCATGTAATTCCTAAAATATGAACTTGTGATGAGATGAATGTAACATGATATTAATTCTACTTGTTCTAATGAAGTGAAGTTCTCTTTGTCCTCGCAAGAATCGAATGACATTATAACATGACGTCACAGGGAGAGATTCTTCCTTGTTGTCCGTGACTCGAATGAGAAAATCATTTGTTCGCCTGTTGGATGCTGTGGACTGAAAGCAGACACATGCTGTCTCGTGCAAAGCGCGATCACGTGACTTAGATCCCACCACATTGCCAGGCAAGGACATTGCGGTGCTCCATTTACGTTGTACCTTGGAAGCTCAGGCCTCCTCTCTCCCTTCCGCAGTATATGACGTAATCTATCATTCGTCATGGCACATCGTGTACATGAAAATAAATAGATTGTTGTTTCCATGGCAACACTGGCAACCTGTGCTCATTGGTCTGTGCAGTCCAGATGGAGATTCAATGGAGATCGATGGGCCGTTGCTATGTGAGCAAATGTGGCAGATTGCCATCCGCTTTGTCGAAAGCAGCTGTCGTTTTACCTCCAGCCTCACTCGACGGCAATCACGCGTTTCATTCGCATCACCGCGAGACGGACTGAAATGATCGCATCACCGCTATGACGAAGGAGTGGTGTCTCTTTATGGTGTTCCTGAGTCTTAGCGTTATCACGAGGGCAAGAGCATACGACAACGAGGTAAGCCTTCTACCAGATCATCAAACGCAGTTATGGCATGCAGTAATGGCGTCGAATCATCGGTCTCTGGTGACGTCACTTTCAATCACTTGATCTCCGCCGGAGAGACCGACTGCTCTTGGTATTAACATGAGCTTAATGCTATTCTACCGATGGCTTCGCCATAACTCGTTCGCTTCTTCGTTTCGCATGTTTACAGGTTGAGTCATCGGGAGTGCTGGGCGACACACATGAAACGCAGGGGTCTGGTAATCTTGGTGCCCAGGCCGATATGAGCGCAGACGATGCGGTGGCTAAGAGGCCGAGTCAAGCCGAAGTGGCAGGCGACAGACGAAGTCGGATCAATAAGGCATTCGACAAAACAACGTCCAATGTCAACAAAAGATGGTGGGTGAGTTCCTATCCCTGTAGTTCGGAGCCGTCTCTCGCATGCGTCCCTAAGTAAACATTGCAGTCATGCTCTCTCTCTTTCTTTCCTTCGCAGTTCATCAACAGTCTGCCGTACAACCAATGGGCACGCCCGCAAGCTCCCGCCCAGCAACAGAGCCAGTGTTTACCACCGGACTCCCTGTGTGATCCAGGGCGCGACCATCAGTGCTGCGGCGCGGTCACATACTGCGTGGACTATTTCGGTCGCGGGCGCTGCCTGGCTTACCATCCCATCGACAGCCACGATCAGAACAATCCTCAGAGAACACAGAACAACAACAACTACAAGCAGTGGTACAATCATTGGCTGGCGAGGGCAAGGCAGGCACTCGCCTCGATCTGGTACAGCTGAACTAGTAACATATATGACGTCATGGCGAACAGTATAATTTTATTTAGCAAAGCACGCATGCGCATGATTCCGTTATTTCTTTTTCTTTGAGTCTTTGTTTGTTTTTGGCTTCTCTTTGCTGCTGTCGTCTTTCACTGGTTGCCAGCTGAGAGGATGCCGGCGGTAGAAGGGCCAAGGAACAAGAACCAGCTGACAACAACAAAGCAAACAAGGGTCACACGTTGGGGGCCAACAAGACCTGGGTTCTCTCACTAAGCGATGGGCTGTGGCCACTAGAAAACTGCCTCATTCCACAGTACTCACCAGACATGAGAATGCAGCTCCACCTAACAACGTATAAACGGTGTACGAGAAACGCTGAGCATAGAATCCCCAAGCGAAGCCAACAACCTAAAGTATGAAATTCATTGCAAATAATTAGGACAATCACAGCCGTCTCACCATACAGCCTGACTGAATCACACCATCAATACAATGAGAACAATGACTAGGCAACAGGTCGTCAACTATTGTTACTTACTGCACACGCAATGATAATTGCCTGGTAGATGTACTCTGCCCGACGTTGCCCTTCAAAATCCTAAATAACAAATCAACAACAACAAATAATGTATTTGGAAATGTTACACAGAGCCATCGATCAGAAGGAGCAGAGTCTGAACAATAGGAAAGGAATCAGTCTTGCTTACAAGCAGCATGTTTATGTGCTGAGCGTTATGAAAGCAAGCTCTTTTTCATCAGCGCTTTACAATGCAATAAATCTGCAATGTCAATCAAATTGGTATGCTTGTAGAGTATGTAGTTGTAGATGTGTTGATCGAGGACAGAGGCAAGTGGATGTAATTGTAGATATATAATTGTGGCAGATACGACGGAGGGTAGCCAGCCCATCCGAAGGCAAGGTTCGAGAGTACGGATTGCAAGAGAACGACATTACGAAATACAAAACAGTTATAGCGACTGACGGAGGGCGCTGATTGGCGGTCTGAGTTGTGACGTAAATGCTTGATGAGACCGCCACATGCTCATTTCACAAGGAAGGAATTTAGGAAACATCTTTTACCATCATTAAAGTTTCAAATATTTAAGGATGACACTAAAAAGGAATCAAGTGATTAACGTTGTTAATTATCTCCTTGGCGTTAAGTCACGTATAAGCAGCATTTGTCAATCCTCAAGTTTTGCTTTAAAATGGGTTGCCACTGATCCTATTAAAGTGTGGTTATGTGCACAATTAATTTAATTTTTCTTGCAATTTGTTCTTCAAAATTCGGGTGTGGTTTACAAATGCTAGCATATGGAACCAAAAAACTAGAAACGTTCCATTTGTGCTCAGTTACCTACGTGGACTCAATGAACAAGGACAAGTAAAAAGTAAGCTCCTGAAGAAGGGCACATTCTCAAAATTGGGAATTTCCAATCAGAGCGCAGCAACAGTCACATGATCAAAACTGCTGACAGAAGCGCAACCATTCTTCAATCCAATAGAGTATGACACAGAAGGCTGTCATTGGCAACGGAATCTACAGCTTGCCGCTCAGGCACTTTTCAGATTTGTTTTCTTGAGCCATGTTCTTTCTGCTCCATCTGCAAGTTGCAGTTGCATACATTTGGTTCTTCCAATACAACTGCTAGGTTACAACCTGATAGGACTACTGCTGTACTAATTGTCCTTAAAGAAATTACCGGTATTCCATTTCTCAATCAATAGTTAGATCAAATAATAAACAAGGTCAGTTATTTCCAATGAGATTATTCACACGATCACGCACGGCATTGTCAGGCTCTTTGCCAATATACATCTCTAACACAATTTATTGTCACTAACTTTGTAGGCTTTCTCCGGTATTTATCAGGCTTCATAGGGGTTTTATGTCTCAAAGCTTACTGCATTCCACTTTTGAATCGCTCTCGCTTTCAACTTCAGGATTTTCCTCCCAGATTTTTAAAATCAACAGTGGAGCTTATTGTGAAACTTGTGCGCTGAGTCTGGGAGTCTGAGGTCCAAGAAAAGCAAACATTTTTCCTATCAGTTGTGGTTCTTGCGATGATGCCATTTTGCTCGGCTAGATTTCGAGAAATTTAAGCTAGTGCTCAGCTTGAGCAACGCAGAACAGTATAAAACAACAGAAGCAAAGCAGGGGAGCAGTACTTGCGTGTTCTCATTAAAAAATGGGATACGGAAAGGCTGTATCTGGATCTCAATGGCTTAACACAACACAATCACTGGAATTGCAGCAGGTTTTGCAGATCGCCAGTGTTCACAAAAGCGGACCAGCATGACATTACGTCTAGGCCTCTACACGCCATAAGCCTGTGAACTCAGACCTTTGTTATTGCTAGTTCTATTTGTAGTTGGCCATCTACAGTACATAAAAATGGCTAATAAGCCCGTCAGTGATAACCTAAGTAGAAGCTATATCACGTCATCCTAATATTACGTTTCTTCAGTGGTGGAAGTAGCGAACTACAAGTAGTTAGCTACTTGTAGCGAACTACTTTTCTGTGTAGCGGAGTAGTTTTTGACTACATTTTTCAAAAAGTAGTTGCAGCTGTAGCGAACTACTTTTTAACTCTCTCTCTCTCTCTCTTGTAGTGCCATAGCCGATGCGGCTCTCGACGACTCAAGTTGTACATTTCAAAGTTCGATTTCGCGCGGAACCCCAAATAGCTCTTAGAGTTTTTAGGCCCGTGAAATCTTTGACTTGGTTGAGGAACATGAGTCTCTGTTCACCTCTTGCTTTTTTCCCAGGAACTTTGCCGCTTAGGCTGAGGTCTTTGAGTTTGCCTTTCCTGACTACATGGCCGACAAAGTCTGTTTGCCTTTTCTTGATAATTTGTAAGAGTTGTCGTTGTTGTCCAACTCGTTGGAGCACTGAGATGTTTGCTTCATGCTCTGTGTACGAGACGCGAAGCATGTGACGGTAGAACCACACTTCTGCTGCTTCGATGTTCTTTGTCGTCGCTGATGAGAGAGTCCACGACTCGCACCCATAAAGTAGAATCGGCCAGATAAAGCATTTGAGTAATCTAATTTTCAACGCAATTGAGAGTTTACGATCTTTGAGAATGGCGGACATTTGATTGAAGCTTGTCTTGGACATACCGATACGCAGGGCGATACGTCTTTTAATTTCCTTGTCGCACTTGCCATTTGCTGTTAAAAAGCCCCAAGGTAGTTGAATGATTCGACCTGTTCGATAGCGGTACCATTGCAGATGAGGTTGCACATTGGAGGCTGGCTTTCTTTAGAGACGATCATGCAGAAAGTTTTGTTATAGTTAATCTTGAGTCCCTCTTCCGCAGAAGCGTCCACTACAAGATCCAGTAGCCTCTGGAGGCCTTCATGGCTGTCAGTGATAAAGGCAGTGTCATCCGCGTATCTGATGTTGTTGATACGGACTCCGTTTATGGAAACTCCATCGTTCCAGTCTACCAGCTGACGGAAGATGTACTCGCTGTACAGGTTAAAGAAGTCTGGACTCATCACGCATCCCTGTCTAACGTCGCGATTGATTTCAGTCAACTCAGGTAATCCTTCTTGGAGTTTAATGGCTCCCTTTTGTTGATGGTATAGATTGTAGATGATACGATGGTCTTTGTCATCAAGCCTGATATTCGCAAGCTTATTGAAGAAGAGGAGCCTATGACAAACTCGATCAAAAGCTTTTTTGTAATCGATAAAGCAGAAGTAGATGTTCTGTTGATGTTGAATGCTTCGTTCGCTAAGCATCCTCAGTGTGAAAAACTGAAAATGGCATTTCTTGTTCCCCTATCTGGCATAAATCCGTACTGGCATTGAGCTATCTCCGGATGAATTTTGGAGCGACAACGTTCGAGTACGATCTTAAGCAGTAGCTTCAAGGTGCGACTCATGAGACTGATTGTTCTGTGTTGGTCACAGTCCAATGTGTGCGGTTTCTTGGGAAGGGCAATAAATATTGATTTAAGCATGTCCGTGAGTATCTCACCAGAGTCGTAGATCTTGTTGACTAGGGTGTGGAGTACATTAATTCCTTTGTCACCGAGTGCTTTAAGCATCTCCGTGACAATTTCGTTTGGGCCGGCAGCTTTGTTGGTTTTCATGATGTGGAGGGCCCATCTAACTTCCTCTTTGATGATTGGTGGACCAGAAAGATTTGTGAGCTGGGTGATTCCTTCATCTGACCGGACATCTTCGAAAAGTTGTGCGAGGTATTCAGACCATCGCCGGGCAATATCTTCTGGTTTGTAGAGTACTTCACCTGAGGAGGCTTTGATACATGCTGACCTGCGGGACGACATTTTTCCGCTTACCTCTCCGATATTTTTAAACATTTCCTGGGTGTTCTGATTTTTAAGGCTTTCAATCTCTTTGCACTTTTGCTCTAACCAATCCTCTTTGGCTTGTCTGCATTTCTGCAGCACAGTGTTGTGGATCTTATTATACTCCTCTGAATCGTTTTTTGTAAACCTTCGTTTTTGCATCAGATCTTTAATTTCTTGGGTCATCCAGTGATTGGTTGAGCCCTTTCTATCCTCTTTTGGAATATATTTGTTTGCTGCTTCGACAAGAGAGTTTTTCATCACTGTCCAGTAAGCTTCTGAAGAGTTTGAGGAATCAATATCTCGGAGACTTTCCATCACAGCCTCGTATAATTTTTCTTGGACATCGACCTCTTTGAGGGAATTGAAGATAAACCTTCGAGTGCGTTTCGGAGTCTTGATTAGCTTTAGACGTAATTTGATTGTCGCAACAACTAGCACGTGGTCGCTGTTCGCGTCCGCGCCTAGATAAGTTTTAACTTTCGAAATTGCCGAGCGGTAGCGTTTGCTCAATA
Organism: Calvadosia cruxmelitensis; assembly: GCA_900245855.1. NCBI lineage: Eukaryota > Metazoa > Cnidaria > Staurozoa > Stauromedusae > Kishinouyeidae > Calvadosia > Calvadosia cruxmelitensis. The sequence continues at coordinate 51,108 of OFHS01000184.1, forward strand.
GAATGTAATCTATTTGATTGTGTGCGCGGTCCCCTGGGCTGACCCAGGTGTATCTATGGCGAGGATGGATTTTGAACCACGTGTTCATCACAGCTACATCTTTTTCCTCGCACCAATTGATGAGTTTCTCCCCACGTTTGTTCCTTTCTCCAAGGCCGAACGGCCCAACTGTTTTCTCACTTGATTCACAGCCAACTTTTGCATTAAAGTCCCCCATGACAATGTTGACTTCTTTTGACTTGTATTGCCCGTAGACTTCATCTAACTCGTCGTAGAACTCATTGATCTCATCTTCATCAGATTCTGCTGTAGCTGGTGCATATGCAATTATGAAGTTGACATTAGAAGGACTGGATTTGAGCTTGACTAGGAGTATACGACTAGATCGTGGCCACACAGGCAAGATGGATTTTGAAAACGGTTTGTCTCGGATTAGGGCTACTCCGTGCTGGTGTTGGTCGCCTCCAAAGTAGATCACAGTTTTGTTTTCCCTTCTAAATCGACCTGCACCCGTCCAACGAACTTCACATCTAGACCCAAGAAGTCAAGTCTGAGCCTATCCATCTCAAAGATCACATTGTCGAGTGTTTCCCTTGTTGATATAGAGTTCTAATGTTCCATGTGGCGATTCTGTTTGCTTTGTTTCTTAAAGTTCTAAGGAGTTGTGGGTTGTGTGTTATGTGTGTCATGGTCGCTGGCTGACGATTGACGGAGGCCCATGACTGACACTCACGCATACCGAGCGAGGTCCTACGGCAAAAAACACCGCGAGTACCCTTGACTTTCTAACTAAAGAAGTGGAGTTTTTAGCGAATTACTTTTTGATTTAGGATAATCACTTCAGCTACTTTTTCCAAATACATTTACATCTGGATTTTAAAAATTCCGAGATGGTAGCACAGTGTTTCCTGAAAACGGCTTGCTAGTTGATATGAGACTGCCCACTATAACTAAAGAATTGGCTTAAAAGTAGCATGATAATGCCAGTGATTGAAGTCTTGTTTGCATAACAAGTCGTATATTTTGTGAATGATGATGAAAAGCCAAAATTCTTGTTTCTGATTGACTTTTTAAGGAAATGAAAGTAGTGAGTAGCGAAGTAGTTAGCTACTTTTTGGGAGAAGTAGCGAGTAGTTGTAGCTAACTACTTTATTTCTCTTGTAGTTGTAGTTGTAGCGAACTACATTTCTAGAGAGTAGTTGTAACTGTAGCGAACTACAAAATTAAAGTAGTCAATCCACCACTGCGTTTCTTAGAGAGCTACATAGTCTTCAAAATCTATGTTGAAGAAGAGGGTGCCAGACATCTGAATGCTGGGACTCTGTGAGTTGCTGGATTAACTATATGATTGACGGTGAAATATAGCATCGAAGTTGGAGGGAAACAAACTGGTGCTGGTTCTGAATATTGTTCAAGTTATACTGCAATGTCTGATCACTTGGATTCTCATTTGTCTGCATGTGCACGATTGACAACCTGGATATTATCCGATGTACTTCATCCAAGTAGTATCTATTTAAACTGCCAGTAGCAGCAAATCCATTTCTAAACTATAAAACATTTACTTTATTTGTCTTAAGAGTATTTGCTATTGATTGCTAGGCTACCTCTAAATTTCCCTTTAAAACATGTTTGTGATGCAATTGCCTTTGCACCGCTTTGTAGGCTTGTAAGTTGATTCAATCGTTAAAACTTGATTTTTAAAATTTAATGGAGGATGATGACGATCAGTTATCGATCAATGATGAAGAAAAACTGATATTTGACAACCAGTCGATGAGTCGTCAGTCGAACTGTCGAAGAAAGTTAAAATACAATTGTTGCTCACCATGTGCGTTGGAAACGACTTAAAATACGCGACAACGTCCTCCACAATGGGCAACTTCAATAACATATCAACCATGGTCAAAGAGAACCAGATCTTTCAACCAAAGCAAAGAGTCTAGAATTTAAAGCACTGTAGTCCTCTTCGTAGCCTGTAATTGTCTGCCATTATGATTGATTGACGTGTATAAGAACTACCTCCTTTAGGCGCAAGAGGCCAATCCAACAGGACCCTTGTTTAGCCGCGAAACTCGAAAGTTCAGTGTTGTTCTTGAAGTTTGACCTTCTTCGTCTACAGTTAGTGTGCATTGAGTCGTGCAGAGGCGGGCGATGAGTCGACTGATAAAGATGCTCTTGGCGATGCCTTGTATCACAGGCTATATAGAATGTCTATAGAGGAATCATGGATTTTTCAGAGTACTTCAAAGTTTCGCAGAGACTGTGCAAATTCTCGCCAAATGGTGAATTTGTGGTAAGTTGGCCAAGTACCAAGATCGCTAGTCAGTTGAGTACACTTTTTAACCCGGCATCGTTCGTTTCGTAGGTTTCCATAATATTCCAGTATTCAGCTAATGTTTCCTTCGTATTTGTGCTTATTTCTCATTAACTGAGAGCTGCGGGCTGCGGCCAGACGTCACAGAGTTTAATATAGGATCAATCCGCTAAGACTCGTTCTCTTTAAGGTTTCAGACTTTCAGTGCTTCAGATTTGATTATTTAATAAACCTACTGGGTCAGGTTTGGTCAGGAATTTGACAAAAATAGAAACGATATATTTTATAGCAGGCCTACTCTGAGACTCTGAGTAAAAGCAAAATTTATACTACAGTCAACTCCGCCAATAACGGTGCGCTGAGGACTGTCCAAATTTAACCGTTATTGGCGAAATCCGGTATAGACAAACAATGAAAATGACGTGATCCTTTGTTTTATTGTAATATATCACAGCAGAAATCAGGTAACACATTACAGATAATTTCTGCGCAATTATTAGTTACGATTGATATACTACGTAATGGTTGTCTGTCGGAGAGATGAATGAGCCACGGACTCAATATCGCCCTGTAATGCCATCAGCCTCATTCTGCTGCTTCCTGCAACAGAAGCATGGCTGTTCAAGTACAAGGAGATGACAGAATACGTGTTTATGACCTCGAAGCTAAATCAATATCATGCAAACTGATTTGGAGGGACTCAAAAACCGATAATTACGAATTAGTTGTTGTCTGGGGCCAGAATGAAAAACCGAAATAGACGAAAAACCGTTATTGGCGACACCGGTATTGGCGGATATATTTAGCAAAGGCAGGCCGTAACAATCATTGGGACATCAAAAATTCACTGCTATTGACGAAATTCCGGTAATGGCGGAACCGTTATTGGCGGAGTTGACTGTAGATTCAAAGCAACAATCATCTTAGCTACTTTTTCCACATACATTTTTATCTAGATTTTGTAAATTTTTGAGCTTATATTGCAGTGCTTTCTAAAATCGACTTGAGATTTTAAATGACACTGTGCGGTGGGTAATAATAACTATGGTGAAAGAGAGACGAGTCAATGTTCTGGATGATTAAGTTCTTCTTGTAAACTCAACGGAGGACTGCGGTTGACTGAGACTGAGTATAGGGTTACATATTGGCTATCTACATGAAAATGAGGTTATGGATTAATTGAGAACGAGGTAAATTACGTGTACGCTACAACACTACCCGCTAAAAGATAGATAGATAGATAGATAGATAGAGTTTTATTTCTGACATATAAACAAATTAATACAGGGTGAATAAGGCTATTACAGGCAGCA
>OFHS01000185.1:7258-54732 GCA_900245855.1 Calvadosia cruxmelitensis
GCTGTACGTATGCAAATGACTCCTAAAGTTCTACCCTCTATAGCCTCGCTAAAGCCTAAATGTCCCTCTACATTTGAAAATATACGAAAACGTCATTTTGGGACAGGCCAAGCATTGTGGCTCTCTGGTCTTTCGAGCATTTGCAAACAGTCGACAAACCATTCAAGCAGCCAAACACCACTATCTGCGATCATTCTAGTCGGTACAAACTAATGCACTGTAGAAGGTCCACACCCCATGGCACCACTCTACTTTGTCTGCTTTGAATTGCCAGAGGCGTTCATACAGGCCGCGTTATACTGCATCGACATTACTTGCGGTGTCGCGCCTAACGTTTCGATTCTACGGACATTTCAATAAGAACTTTCGTGAAATGGGAGACTGTTACGAATGCTTTTTGAGTTCTCTCTGCTGCTTTCATTTAAGATTGAGCAATAATGAATCAATAAAAAGCAAAAAGCAAACAGGCTTCACTTGATTTGTCAACATGTCCCCCTCTGAGATTTAAAGGCCCCGGCATTATTGAAATGAATTTCAAATTTACTTTTATCATTCCGCCAATTAAATGAGGTTTTGATTACCACGAGTAGCTGAGTGGGTATAGGCATGATTTGTATATTAATTAGTTTAAATGGTATTCGGTACTAATCAGTCTTTCCACCGTTCCGTAACAGTCTACAATTCAGGTTCAAGCAAACTACGTTTCGCAGTGCTGCAAATCAATTAGCCCATCTCTAACCTTTATTTTCTTACACAAATTCAGGAATATTATTTTGTTGATTGATTGCTGTCTTTTCTTTGTTGTTAAGATGGAAGAATCGTGGTAGCATAATTGAATTAATAAAGCGTTCAAGTAGGACATTCAAACCTTCAGTTTAAGGAGGACACACCCTTCAGATCATGACAAAGAAATTCCAATGCACGACATAGCACGCAATCAAATTAATTGTTCTGCTACGGTGGAAGGAGTAAAGGTCACGCCAAAGGGCAACCCAAGTATACGTCGACCTTGTCCCTCGCTACCCCTCATTACGTGTGACTTTAACCTCTGAATGAGCATCATCATCGTATAAGAAACTGAAACGGGGCCATTTGGGGTGAAATAAAAAGTACGTTTATGCATATATAATGTAATGTAATCATTTGGCACCTTTTGTACATCGATGTACTGTATGTCGGGAGTGTACCCGATCAGATTTAAAATAAAATATATAGATATGATGCCAACCTTTAAGCCTAAAGGACAAGGGAGGAGCGTTGCTCCCATCTTCGACAGCTGTGGAAGCGTCGAACAGAGATTATGCAAAGTCAAGTGGATATAGAAACAATTACAGGAATAATGAACAGAATTTGCATAATGACCTTTGTTCACCACTGCTACAACGCATGAGACTCCATTGTCATTGAACTTTCTTCAAACATATAAATAGTAGTTTTCTCTTGTACTCTCTCAAAAAAAAAGAAGAAAAAGGCACCAAGAAACGGTAGTAAAAGTGCGCTTTTAGTTTAGTGCAAATTTTACTTAATGCCTCATTATATAACTGTAAATATTGTTCATATGTTTTGAGATACATTACTCTCTCTCTCTCTCTTCCTCTTCGCAAAGATAGTAAAGTTGTTGACATTCTAGTACTACCGAAAATCTGATGCCGTTTAAAAAGCTCCAGGAACAAACACATAATTATTTTTTAATTATTACAATTATTATTAACTATTATAATCATCGCTAATTATTATAATATTTGACCCTACTATTACTTAATCTACTCAGGTAAGTGTTGTTAATCATCTTCAGCATTTTTTTGATATAAACGGATAACTTCTTCTACGGTAGAATAATAATTATTATTCTAATTTTAACTAATTTTTTAAAATTCTCAACTGAACTTGGTAAAAATGTCTAATACAATAATATAATTAATTTCCAAAACATTGAAAACTATAAAATTACTCTAGAAATATTCAATCATTATATCAATTTTTAATCATTATTTTGTCAAATGTTAATCATTATAATTACTGTTAATTGTTATAATTAATAATTGTTGCTAATAAAAGTTACTGGTCCGATATGAGCGCTGAAAGCATGTGTGCGCAGTATGCAGTAGGCAGTGCAGTTAGAGGTCGACTCACATGGGGACACCCCTTTACCCCAGTTTTACTTCTCCGAGAAAACATACTGTACGCACACCATGGCAGACAAAAGCACTGTTGGATCCTCTTTTCACTTTGCATCATCTAACCCCTATAGAAATTGAAAAAGTTTAATGAAAAAAGGACTCTTCTCAGTTATTTCGCTATTTAAAATCTACATTATCCCATCTGTTGTGGACAGTTGTCTTGGGCAGCGACTGCAATCTGCAGTGTGTGATTGATTGAAAGGGCCATACGTCATATCCACTGTCCCAGATATGGCGGCATTGAACAGGACCGTATCGCTGGTTTCCCCCAATAAATTGGATACGCCCATCGATCCACATCTGTCCGGGGACCTGGTACAGAGTAGAAACGCTGTCGAGCGACGCTGCAACGGCCACTAATGTAACATTGAAGCTCTATTTTAATCAGCAGTGGGAAAATGGCGTCCTAGACTGGTGAACAGAAATCACTCATCATTTCGCCAATATGGCAAACCACAAGGAATGTAATTACATATTGAAACATAGGTGTAACACTTTTGATCTGATTGGACTTTCATGATTTAAACAAAGAAAGAGTACAAAATGTATGCCAGCAGACAATGACAAACTGAAAAAAATAGTGTTCACATTATTTTTTTAAGAACAAAATTTCTAATTTCAAGGAATATTATTCTTAAATCTAGTAAACAAATACTTGTCCACGCTCTAAGCAATAAATTACTAAGCCAACTATGAATACTGATATTGTTCTTCCACAGACCAAGTCTTATTTTAAGAAAATTGATACTTGAAACAAGAAAATTGATACTTGAAACAAGAAAACAATTCTTGTCCAGAAAATATTTGTTCACTAGTGCATTGAACGTTGTAACAACATGCGAGTTCCAAAATATATATTTCTTTCCATTCCAAGGATATATTTCAGTACTCGTAAGGGGTTATGACTACTGTTCAACTACAATACAGCTTACTCAGCTCACACCATCATAACTCATAATCGACGGATGATTACCTAATTGACTGCTGCTCAAAGTAAAAAGATAAAAATCTTGATTGGATTAAATTTCTCGTCAAAAACGTTCTTAAATACTAAAACGCATTCCACACTAATTTGAACAATTGTAGGACTAAAGAAGGCTAAATATCGACCAATAGATGTCCATTCCATATTGTCTGGACTTATTATCTGGAAAAGACGCTAGAACACCCATCTTGAATTTGAAAACAAAAGTGTCTAGTGATGACGACTGTCTGGGGGTTTGTGACGTACGTCATATAGTCATGTGTCCAGGATTTTTCGAGCTGAACGTGTTCCGATGCACGTCCCGTTGCCCCTTTAAATGCTGCCCCAAAAAGGAATAATGCTTACTAATTGCACATCTGATGTGTAAATAATTGGTTGCACATTAATGAGAAGTAAAACTTGCCATCGCGCAACTGAGTGAAATGAGCTTCAGAAACTTGTTTCAGTATTTAAATTCGTTCAAGTGAAAGAACTTCATTTTTATTAATCTTGTACATAAAAACACAGTTCTCATGATGTTTATTATCAGTGTAAGTTTATTTGTTTGTTTGTTTGTTTGTTTATTTCATCATATCAGTCACAAAGTACTATTACACATGAATAATACATCTAGTAATTGAATTGACAGATACGATATGGTCATATTCCGTAAGCAAAATTGCTTGTTTGTTTAGAAGACCCGGTGAACTAAGTGCTTCTGACGAAACGGAAATTTTTGAGAGAGCACAGTCCAAAACTGAGACTCAGAATGTACACCGTAAATGCACGAGTTTACGTGTGGCTTCATTCCACTTCATTTATTTGATTGATAGTTTGAAACACAATACGTTATGCGCCATCATCATTATCGCTGTGTGTGTCCTAGACCTTGTTTACACGACGGCATTTTAGGGGATTGCTATCCGGATAGGATCTATCTGAATAGCAATCCCCAAAATTTTGAGTCGTGTAAACTGTCTAGCTGGATAGCGATCTGGATACGCTCAATCCACCTCTGGAGGTAGATCGCTATCCGGATACGCTTCATCCAGATAGCAATCCTCTAAAATGCCGTCATGTAAACAGGGTCCTAGACCATGCAGTGTTTTATTTAGCTATTCCAAGGAAAGCTCTCACACTACTGTTTTAATTCTTAATGTCAAATTTAATGATTTGAGTTCGTCAGCATACAACAATTAAAAAATATATTTGAGTTAATTTAAAGGAGATTGCAATAATTACAGTATTATATTCTATAAATTCGAAATAATATAGTAAAGAATGTACTGCGCCATGCATGATTCGACAACAGACAATGCTGCAATGTAGTCGTATCATTCGAATAATTATGTCTCCCAGCAGCACACAATCATTTTCTTAGGATCTAATCGGGATAACGAAGCTGCATGAACAAAACACAACAATCTGAACAAGACCCAATTGAGTCAAATTGAATCCACCCAAACCACAATTTGATCTTGCAATAGCTTTCTTATGGCAATGAAAAGCATATTTATTCAAGTATGGCAGCTGGATTAGAAAGTAGAAGCTTTCAAAATGTTTCTACATTGCACGACCTTTTTGCAATCAAACCTGTATTACCGGCCACCTCTACAGAGCAGCCACCTGTGTATAAAGGCCACCCTTTATAACCCTAAAATGACACTTTCTAAAGAAAAAACCTGGACAGAAAGGCCACCTGTAAATAAAGGCTATTTTGCTCAGTTCCCAGAGATGGCCGTTATAGACAGGTTTATTCTGCTGTTCACGACGTTCTGCCAATCAGCGCCCACCCTCTTTTTCGCCAGGCAATATTCATGCAATTCTTGCAATAATTTACCTCTAGATGAGCGATCAAAATGTTGGTTACATTTCATTTGGAGATTCCTTTTACGTTGTAATTATAATTATTATGTTGTAACTACGAGGCTGCACGTGAAAGTGAATAAATGTCAAGGGGGTACACAGGTATGTAAGTTTCATATAGACTGGGTAAAAGGTAAGATCACAGGACAACCATTCCAACGAGTAAGCAACTAAATATAAATAGATCGAATCACGCGTCGATAACAACTAGGCGTTTCCATGCAATACCACGGTTAATAAACTAGCGGCTACGCCGCCAGGGCCAATGGCAGGACTCAGCATAATGCATCTCAGTCTATCAGGTTGAGGGTGAATACGATGGACGAATGATAACGCACCTATACGGCGGGCTTCGCCCGCCTTTTCTCTCTCTCTCTCTATTTTGCCTCGTAGCAGGTAATGTCCACTACACAGTATTGTATTTATAATGAAGTTGTCCTAAGGGAAACTACTCACAAATGAAGCAATAATATAATGGGGGCCATTTGACACATACCCCAAGGCTACAAGATCTACAAAGTAAGCATGTACTCCACCGTTAGGAGGCTCGCTGTTTGACTTGCATATGAAAAAACTGTGTAATTTAGCCATGCTCCGTGTTTTCGTATGCACAAATTGGTTTCCGCAAAAGACGTCATCAGTTTACAAGTCCGCTGTCTCTTTTCGTTGTATGCAATATCACGGTTATTAATTAATTAATTTATTTATAGTATGTTTTCTCATAGCATAAGCATTTAGAAGGCATGATAGCTAGCTGGTGTAGGTCATTGGTTTAGCTACGTGCACGAAGCAATATTTAATAACATTGTTAGTTAGTGTTTCCGTTACACTCATACAATCAACTTAAAATCAAAAGCAATAATATTAGTAATTGATGAAATGTTTTCCTCACTTCAAATGAAAGCAGGAGCTGTTGTTGTGGAGCGGTTGCCAGGAGACACTGCTCATGGAAATGCGAAACAATAATTCTGGAAATTGAACTACCATTAAATCCCAAATTAATAGTCCATTGCCGGGACCAAGTGGCCGGGACTATAAACAGAGAGCCATAATGGCTGATTATATAGCAATGATGTCAATCGCCCATTGATTGATATGTTTTGAAATATACACCAAAAAGACAAAAGAGAATTGTCGCCACACGGTTCTCTGAGTGCAAAGTTCACAAGACAGAAGAGTGTAGTAAAACTTAATTGACTGTGTGGTGCAACATGTTATGAAGATTTTCTTTGAAGCTGACTCGGTAAAGGAGTCACTGTAACCCTCTCTTTACCCACATTACGATAAATAAAATCAGTATGGTTAGTTTGCCTGCGACCTGGCTCTTCGCGTTACGCTCTGGTGGCTTGATGACTTTAGTGATGACGCTACACAGTCATCTTCAGACCTCTGCTGCAGTCTGCCTTCCAGACACTTCCATTGCAATAGGCCGTTGTTATCACCTTAGATCGGCTCGGCTTTCAAGCTTCATCTTCAGCCGACGAGAAATCTAAAATTACTAAGGAAAGTTGCTAGATTCCCCACAGCTATCTGATAGAGGTCAATCGATAATTATCGATAATTAACATATGTCGCAGTTAGAAATAGTAACCTGATTGAGGTCGTCACGACCATCATGATCTAAAGAGTTCGTATCCAACATCGAACACGAAGACTTCTATCACCCTCTGTAAGTAATCAATGAATCACAAAGAGAAATCCCATGAAGACATTAAAACCAAACTACTTTTCTGATAAGTATAATTACAGATATACTATTATTAGATTGGGATAAATTTGTAGGAAAGTGACCTTCGATCTCTAAGTCCCGATTATCTAAATTGCTCCATAAAGGATGTTTCCAAAGATCTAAACTGTTGTCCGAATAAGGAAAAGGCGAATATCACCGTGGAATTGTGCGAGATTGAGCAACATTGATTGCTGTATTAGACAGCATCACACGTTGCCTCTGCAAATTACAGTGTGTTTTCTTCCTTGCAGTCATCTCTCTCCTGCTTTGCGCAATCGTATTGTCGTGTAGACCAAATCCTTGTTGTTATCAACATTTATTTGTTTGTAATCACCACGCATGCGTAGGAGCCATTTTATTGCACAATGGGGCTTGCGTTCCCCTGTAAAACCCACGAGTAAACGCCCCCTTAGTAACTTGATTTCTAAAGTAAGTTGATATAATTATTTATAGGATCTTTTTTCTTGAACCGTGACGAATTATCGATTGAGAATCTGCATTCAATAGTGCTAGCCCACACGAAGTGTTGAAATGCAGCGAAGAAGACCTGTTATACAGTATACCTTGGCCTGGAATAATTAAGGTATGTGACGATTTTCATCGTGACTACACATTATTTTTTTCTATAATTAGTGAAACAATCAATAAACTATCTTATGAAAATCAAAATATTTATTTATACACACACCGTATTGCTCACAACAATACCCGGCAAGTCAAAGAATTGATCTTCGTCTATCACCAGAAATCATTAGTTGTATCCGTGGAAATATATGATCCGTTGCTGGCAGTGAAGCATGTTGGTTATATAAAGCAGTTCCAAACACCTAGATCGGCATCTCCTGATGTATTGTCTTAGATCGGGCGCTACTCTGACAAGCAATCCGACTGAAGGCTATCCGAGTCCCTCCCGGGGCCACTTTCAATGCCCCCATACAAGGGCTTCTTTATTCTGGATGCAAGGGTTCCCCACAAATAACAAGAAAAGATGATGTCGTAATAAAACTGCATTGAAAGATGGAACAGGGCGTTTCGTAAACTTCCGATCCAAAGCGTGACTCACAAGGACCCTCGAGGGTATATGATAAAGTGGATCTTTCCAGAAGCTCACAGAACAGTGTGTTCCTTACAAGAAATGCCGACTTGTTTTTGCCTCTACTTGTAAACATGTCAATGTTGTTATTGCTGGCCCCAAACAAAGGGGGTCGTCTCCCTGTTAGCCGCTCTAAGTAGCGCTGATCTGAGCATGCCACAGACGGCAAGCTCTCCTAGGAGTTGAGGGCTGCACGTGGAACCTGCTCCTAGATGTTGATTGACGAAGGTGTGTTGTGGATGATGGACCCCTTTGCGAAATACCTTCACGACTATCAGACCGTCATCCCTCCAATTGCTGACGAGCAACTTGGTGATGCCCCTAACCAAACAACAACTATTACTAGGACTACAATATCGAAGCCGGCAAGAACAGGGGTAAGTCTCTTTGAACACATGCAAGGAATTTCTCACCCGTGACTATGTAAGCGAATATACTGTAAATGTACTGGCGATTATCAAGTGTGAAGAGGTGTAACGTGGCTTCCTAGGCAATATCAGTTCGCTGCTCTTCTTGCATGCTTCAAGGGGAAATCTGCTCGAATTAGCATGAGGTTTCCCCCATGAATGCACTTCAAGGCAGCAATATGGGCAGCGTATTTACAAATTATATGTTGAACTTCAGTCATGACGTGGGTAATATATGAATTCTTCAGAATGTATGATCATGATTTGGCAGCTCGATCGTAGCATATTAGGCATATCAGTCCTTACACCCTTCTGAGATTGGTGATTGACAGTGGCTCAGTATAGTCTCTGAGCATATCAAGCTTTCTCTGAGTCCGCTTACGCTGGTTTTCTCGTTGTGGGACCTTCCTTGGCGCAATGTCGGTAGCTTGTAGGCCTACAACGTCCCATCCACAGTAAGCATGTACCGTCCAGCTATAAATGTCTCACAGCAGGGATTCCAAATTATCCGCTACGTCGTATAATAGGTAAAACCAGAAGCATTTGCAAGGATGAATAATTCTACGAGGCAAAAAGACGACGATTTTGAGCATAAATGTTGCATAAAATACCCCCAAATAAACAACAAGCTTTTGCAAGCTGCCACGCCAATTAGTTGCAACATCACAAAAGCAAGTCTAAAAGCAGTCAACAAACCTCTATCTTGATATGATATTAATCCAGCAGCAACTTTCCAACAACAACCGCTCCATACTGCAAAACTGTCCTAGCATTTTGCAAAACAAACCCCAATTCCTACAGAGCCGTTGCCCACAAATTATGGGACAATGCTGCCCGAACTGCCACAGATAACCGCATCCTAAATTTCAGCATTGGACATTTTACATTTCTGATACAAAGCAAGAAAAATATAATATGTAAACATAATCAATAGGTTTTTAGGCGATTTCTATTTTATGAGAGCACTGCTGCAAAAGAACATGAATTTTTTCTCCACACTCGTCGCTTTGGTTTGGGACGCCGACAAAGGACCCTCAAAACCAGACACTCCTAGTATGCAATCCAGGTAGAGTCACAATCGTACAGCTATCAAAGTCTGAGACATCCTTGATATAAGCCGTCTCTAGTTATACGTACACTATAATTTTCCCGTTGAAGGTTAAACTGGGGAGAAGCCACTCTTTTTTCTGTACGTGGGGAAGTGCTTGGCGGAGGTAATTAGTTCATCATAAACGTCAGTGCAAAACCAAGATAAAACACGCAAATTCACTACAAATAATTTTGAAATGCACGATCAATCCTTTAGAATTAACATATATCATATGTTCTAATCAGTATACAGAATTTAAATTCAAGTTTCAAACATGTGTTAGCAAGAATGTTTCAACAATGTAGCAAGCGAGACGAGCCCGTAAGTTTGCGTTTGAATTGAGCAGAGTATAGTTTTAGACATACGAGATGTGACCATGGATAATGTAACATACAAGGCAATGTTAATCTTTCCAATGCTATATTTACTATATTCCGAATTGTCCGTGATAAGTTCTAGAAAGACAAGCAGGAGTTTGTTTACGGCAGGTTAACGGCCCGCACCTCCTACGACAAACTAATGAGGAATGACGATGATTTAGTCGGGAGACGACGTCGATTAAATAAAAATAAATCAAATTAAAAATGTAGCAGCGTAGAGAAGAAAGATTGCTGAAACCAACACAAATGCTTAATTTGCTAAAGCTTCAAAATACGCTATGATATAATCAAGAGTGTTACAGAAAATATCATTCGCATTTATGGCAAATGAATGCTAGCACACTCCAGAAATTTCTTCAACAAAACCCCAACAATTATGTTATATTATAAGGACTAAACAAACTATTTTGAATACTAAACAAACGAATAGTTTCTCATCAATCTAGTTTGAGGTAAAAAAGCAGCGGGATTTATTTCGGTAAACCCTCATTGGCTTATGCATAAACCATTCAAATTGAGCTCAGTACCTTCGTATTTCATAGAACGAAATTCTTTGACAATCTTCCAGAGAAAACGTTTATATTCTTGCGGGAATGGTGAAATAACCGATTTTACTCTGCCATCCATGTAGACTATAGTCTCGTTTTACAGGCAGCCAGATGTATTGTCGAGTAGCACCTCCGTTTTGTGAAATATTTGCAGCAATCGAAATTCATACCAGACAGGATCAATATCTTGTTGTGCAAGTTACTCAGCTATTTTGTTATATTGAAGTAATAGCAAGCGCTTGTCCTTCAATTTCCTTTCCAAATAATAGCCGAGGGAATTTCTGACACCAATTGTGTGTAGGTGTTAGTCCAAAATATCAAGCGATGGATTTCGTCCCAAAACGATTATAAGATTGGCTTCACAGATGTGGGTGCCGCACTCCACTTCAAAACAACATTTTCTAGATTTCCAAAGAATCGCAAATACAAGTTTCATAACAATTTAAAGTTGTCGGTAAGCAATGTGAGATCAAATTCATATACTCAATGATACATAACAGCAACTTCTTTTATTTGAAAATTTTCGACTGTCTTTAGTCCGCTTTTAAACTCAAAGAGTGAAATGAAATAACCCAAAGTAAATTTATAATTGCTGTATAAATTTTAATATATATGCATAATTACTACTGGCAGTTAAAGAATAATTTAGCTTCATTTAGATCGAATATTTAACTTGTTTGATGCAGATTTTTGATATCTGTAAACCTACCTTGAATTTTTCACACAAGAAGAAATGAGTGAGTGATAACTTTATATACTATCGTAACTGGATTTGATTTAGAAATATAATTTGAGTTATGATTTTTTGTAAGCACCATACTTTATTGTAAGCAAACAAAATAATATTAATTTATATTTCAACTCTTCCAGCCTTATGTCATAATTATTTACTTTCAGGACCGAATAATTATTTGATGAAATTGGTAAGCATTGATATAATAAACATTCAGTGGCTAAGGTTTGCTGTTATAATTTCATGACATCAAGAAATAATTACGAATGATTATAATCGATCATTCACTGCAATGTTGAACATTTGCTTTTTGATTCATTGTTTATTATGTCAAATATAAAAGTTTTATGTACAGTAATGAATATTTTAGTTAACATAGAAATATATAGTTTAGAAAATAAAAATGATGTTTCCAACCTTTCGACATTGAGTGAATTCCAAATGGTACAAGCGACTGCTCTCGAAATCTTTGACAATCCGAAAGGGATTGCCGGCGATCTGCAATTGGTGCCAGTTTTATGAGAACAAATCAAATTCAGCTGCACTAATTTGTTTCGTCTCCGATAAAGAATAGAAAACAGTATAATATGGTTCTTAACTTCAATGTTTTGCGATGCGGCTAATTTGACTACTTGGTATAAACGGTATGACAATTTCCTGCTCAAAGTCGACGAAGATTTCTTGGCCATATTGTACAGCTTGGCCTTGGATACATCATTTTATAAGTTCAATATTGCATCGGATGAGCAGACCTCTTTCACTGCATGTGCTCGTTTTTGCATTGAAGAAGCAAGATTTTTTTGATTTGCGAAATGCTTTCATCTAAAAGCAGCACTTGAACCGGCACAAACATACAAACGGATTCGATGAAATCTAAACTTTTTGAGCTAATTTCGAAGCGAATTGAATTATGCACATTATATAATCTGTTTACATCCCTTGGACAATTTGCATGCGAATGTTATCTTAGCCAGAATTCGTATTGCCAAATCGCAACGCTGGGAAATCAAGGGTTAATGTTCTTATATTGACTTGGAAATGGTGCAAGCGTACGCAATGGTGATGAAAATATAGCGTTTTTGTGCTTGAAGTTTTCTCGTCAAATCTCATCCTGTTTAACGTCTATGTATATTTATGGTATAACGTTTCAACGCCAGATTTCATCTTGTTTTAATATCTAAAAACGTTTGTAACTTCTTCGTAAGAAAAGCAGGCAAGTACAGGGTAGTATAACTCTTGCTTACATAAAATTTATTTACAACAATACAAAATACCCATACATGCAGGCATGATTTTCAGCTCAACGGCCAGCTATGTGCAATAATTTACTAACGTAGCAGGCGATTAGGAGAAAATCGATTAGATATACTGTAATCACGTGCAGATACTTTGCAATGACTTTGCTGCTATTACGTGTTCGGGGAGAGCATTTCACCAAGGAATTATATTATTTATAATTTTTGAATGTTGCTTTCAGCAAGCATTGACTTCCTTCCAATCACAATTTTGTGCGCGATGTGTACGGCATCGTCCCCTGCCGCCGATTGCTTAATCATACAGTGGATAATTGGAGGAATGTAAACTGAATTTCTGTAAATCAGAATTATGAGGCTGGCATAACTATTTATTTATTTATTTTAATCAAAACAAAATTCGGCGCATTTGCTGCAAATAATCTAATGACAACAATTAACAATGTTTGCAATATTTTGCTAGGTTTTTAATCGGGGTTTTGCAATTTAATATCTAAATTGCATCTTGCTTTTCCCTTGCAAAAAAGTCGCAAAAGAGTTAGCTAATAGCAAACCTATTTCGAATACGAAATGGAAACAACTCTTCGCATTTAATAGGTGCAGTTTAAAATTTTTCAACACAACTTCATTCCTATAAATTCAGGATAGCAAAATGTTTTTTATGAAGTTCTACTATTTACCTGTTTGTTTGTGCTTTGCCTGGGCTAATCCATTGTAAGTTTCCGATCCGCTTCAGCAGCTAACAGGTGTCTGAAACATTCCCGAATAACATACTGTAGGTCCTTGCAACCAAAAGTGAACTGTGTTGTTCGAAAACTCTCAAGTAATCCAACCGATCTTTCCAGACGTAAACAACTAATCCCATTTCCAAATATTTTGACAATTTCCTGCTTGTAAGTCAACTAACTGGACCCAACCCGTGACACACCTTTGTTTGACGTTTTCTGTCTATTGTATGTCGCCAATTTTCAGATATAACGACGGCTTTAGCAGTGATTTGGATGACATAGCACATTGACTTGAGTTCGTGCTTTCCAGAAAAGAGGGGGACCTTCTAAACGTCATCAGTAACGTCACTGTCCTGTCATGATTCTTAACAATGATTGTTGGAATCAATGGTGATGCGTCCCAGGCTAATGAGCTTGCGTCGACGTCACTGAATGCAATTTGTAGTGAAGAAACGCACAATCAGTTCTATGTTGGGAAGCGCATTTGTAATTGAAGGAAAAGCGTTGGAGAAGGGTTAAGTTAATGTTGTTTCTTCGTCTGGACGATAATGGCTTTGGATATTAATACAATATAAGGTGTGGCGAGATTATTTACTATGTTGATATCATGAAACAAAGCCACAGTAGCTCTGTAGGATGAATCATGCACCATTAAATGATCTGAAAATAGGCAAACGTGCGACATTTCAAACAAGGTCACGCCTGTTTGTGTCCTATGACCTCCTGCACAATATCCTCTGCCGGGAGGTCAAAGTGCTTTGATGACACTCATGTTGTTTTAAAAAGCTGTCATCTACGATATTTGTTTGTTTTGGAAACAATTTCAAGCATTCCATGTGATTCGTTTTGGATCATGACGGAGCCGTTTGATCTGACCTCCGAAACTAATTTTGCGTCGTTAACATTGGTACTGATCTGAAGTCCATTGATGCGGTTCGTTAGATGTCAATTAACTGCAACAAGCCCAATGGAGTAAACAAAATATTGAACTGATTTCTGGTATATACATTTTATTGGCAATGAGAGAGAAAACAATCTTCAGGAATAGCCTCATTGAGATGGTAAAACTGAATTTCTCACTTTATAATTAGACAGCTTACGGTACAAAATGCAGAGCAGAATTTTATGCCAATGTACCTTGCTCTTTTGATATACTGTACTACAAGTGGAAAAATTTGCCGGTAGATTGATGCCCAGAGCAATATGAATCCTGTATTCGTTCTTGCCTTGTCATGATATTGAAGCGTCTGCAGAATAAGCAATGAATTTAATTCGACCACCGCTATGAATTCCTCGTGTGCAGTCGATCGTTAAACCTCTTCAAGAAATGAAGTCCAGTAGAATCTAGTTGAATGACGATTTCCTGCTTTTCTAATGTTTTGTAAATACACTGCTTTGTCGGCTTCAGTCTGTCATAGCTTGCACTCAGTTCTCTCAGAAAGCTAAAAGCAAGTTACCTGGAAATAGCTCCACGGCAGCACACGCCTTTCCGGTATATAATAATGAATGCTAATAATAGCGACATATAATGCAGTAAGCGCACAAAAGGACAACAAGAACAATAATAATAATAATAATGTTCATGATGTATGACCAGCGGGAGGCGATACACCAGCTTTCAGCATTGTCACCAGTCTGACTGGAAAGGCCGTTAAATCAAATGCGAGCAAGGTCTACAGCAGCCACGGCTTTTTACCTTACATTCAGATAGCATTATTACATGATAGCTGCATATGACGAGACGAGTGAACTGACGAAAAACCATCTTGCCGTGACGAGTAATGAGACATTTCACAGAAGCGATGATTCAGTCTCGTCCCGATGCCGAATTGAACACAAAGAACGTTTTAATTTATTTTCAGTCTATTACGTAACTTTATATTGAGTACTGTTGCTCAATTATGTTAATTTGCTGCTATACAGTATATTTGTACGGTTTTCTGTTGTCAAAAATCAGGCTTTTGACTGAAAGCGCATTTCAACATCCAACAGAATTCTCCATACAAAAATTAATAATTTAACCAAGGCAGAAAGCCAAATTCTACAATTCTACTCCAGGCTTCATCCAAGCTGCATGCGTCTGTTCCAGTATCGCAGTCAGAACCAAAGAGAGTAGAAAATAGCTTGGGACAATTATGAAAACAATTAGCGATTCAGCGTTCAAGCAGGTATTTCATTAGTTTACACAAAGGAATATGTATTTCCAGCATCTATTACACCTTCTTGATTCGATGGAACACATCTCTAGATCTTTAGATACTGTTACTCCAATGATGATAGACGATTAAGTACTTGAGCGTCCATGCAGTAGTTTAATTGCCATCGGCGTGTCTGCCCAGCAATAAGCCACTATACTTTCAAGCTTGTGTATTATAAGTTACAACATCGAGTCAAATCCGGCCAAAGAAAAATTAAAGAAATTTAGGAAGCCCCAACACGCCTTGAATATGCATTATGCATGGCCATTCTGTGGAATGTACCCTAGAGGTACCTGTAAAACTCGGATATCGGAATGCACTATGTATCATTATGTATGTTTATTTGTCAAAAATTTTGACTGGCAAATAATGGGAAGAACAACGGCTTCATGGCCTAGTGGCAGGAACGCTGGCTTTCGTACCCCGGGTACGGGGTTCGAATCCCAGCCGGACCTGCTGCTTGGACCATGTTGCTGCCCTGGTGGCGAGGGGCTTAATGTAACGCGCCGTGCTGCACAATTATAATCACTTTAATCAGTGCAGATGTGGTTCGAAACGTCCAACTAATAGTTCTAGACAAGGGAGCCAGCCCTCGCAACGAGGGTGGTGGAACTCGTAAAAAATCCCCCTACGTACCTCCACCGTTCATCCAAAAAAGTGTCTGTCTCCGTGTGTGGCAGTTAAAATAAATAAATAAAAAAAAATGAGAAGAACAACTTCCACTTACATAAAGCCAAAGCATAAAATGCAAAGTAAAGGACAAGACTATACACGAGTTACTAGTATACAAGACATTTTGACTTAAGGTCTATCAGTTCTAAACTGTGTTTGAACTTTTGAATAGATGTTGCCGTCACTGATGCCTCTATGCCACTATGNTATTTTTGAAACTACTGGTAAAATTGATATTGGTCTATAATTATCCTTATCTAGCCTTGACTTGCCTTCCATGCAGTAGTTTAATTGCTATCGGCGTGTCTGCCCAGCCATAAGCCACTATACTTTCAAGCTTGTGAATTATAAGTTACAACATCGAGTCAAATCCGGCC
The DNA here is from genome assembly GCA_900245855.1 of Calvadosia cruxmelitensis. NCBI lineage: Eukaryota > Metazoa > Cnidaria > Staurozoa > Stauromedusae > Kishinouyeidae > Calvadosia > Calvadosia cruxmelitensis. The sequence goes on from OFHS01000185.1 coordinate 23,477, forward strand.
AAAGAAAAATTAAAGAAATTTAGGAAGCCCCGACACGCCTTGAGTATGCATTATGCATGGCCATTCTGTGGAATGTACCCTGGAGGTACCTGTAAAACTCGGATATCGGAATGCACTATGTATCATTATGTATGTTTATTTGTCAAAAATTTTGACTGGCAAATAATGGGAAGAATAACTTCCACTTACATAAAGCCAAAGCATAAAATGCAAAGTAAAGGACAAGACTATACACGAGTTACTAGTATACAAGACATTTTGACTTAAGGTCTCTCAGTTCTAAACTGTGTTTGAACTTTTGAATAGATGTTGCCGTCACTGATGCCTCTATGCCACTATGTAGCTGTAGTCGATTCAAATGGACGTACTCGTATTACCCTTGTCCTGCTCATAAAACTAGTTAAGTGAAGACTTGAAGTCGCTTTATCAATTGCTGATTGGTTGATTGCTAGGGACTAACTATGTGATTGGTTATATGTTGCTACTTTTGAATTGTTTCGAAAACGTGTATAAACGTCAATAGCAGGACAAGAGTTAAAAGACATGCAGAAAGAAAGGTTAATTTGAGAACATTTTTACATAGACTCGTGTGTATGTACTGTATGTATGTAGTGTTGTATGTAAGTGCAACTTTATTCCACAAAATTAAATAGAAATGATGTATTAGGAGCACTTAACATAAATTGTTTACAATCGTGATAGACTGTATTTTAACCGCTCGTCCTGAACAAGTCTGGGATTTTCTTTCACCGTTTCTTCTATCCAGAATCCTGGGCTGGCCCATACGCCGGACAATCGCTTGTAGAAGAAATAGGAATATCAGCTTTGCCTCTTGCAACGATTTGATCTCGAGTCAACTTCGTTTCCAGTAACTACTGTAAATGATTAATGCAAATTGCCCAGAGTCTAAAGAAGTCGCTTTTAGTACAGAAACCTTGTTCAAGCCGAGCTATGTTTAGTACAAGTTTGATGAAATAATTTTAAATAATTTGATAAGTTATCGCTGTGGAAGGGCACCTCGAATTCTACTTGTTTTTGATCACATAATGTATTTGTTTTCCATCATTAACCATCATCGTCATTTACTGTCAGAAAATCTAATAGGGCCCTATGTGACTTTTTGTACCAGAGATGTCTTTGAAGCGGCTGACATCAATCACAAATCGATTGTGAAAACAAGAAAGGTATTATAACAGCAGAAGCAGCCAGCCTGTAGAAATCCTGTCAAAAGTCTACTAATTAAGGTTGACTACCAGGTTTTATCTTTCGAAATATAATCTACTAATTAAGATAGACTACCAGGTTTTATATCTTTCGAAATATAATCTCCACTTCTTAGCTTCTGCTGCGATCAATCTCTGGCATTTCCGTGAAATTGACTCTTGTGGGCGGTGCTATTGCAGCCACAAAATAACATCACAGCCACAGTGCCTTACGCGTACTATTATTGCTTATTCTATATCATAGAAAATAACCAATTTCCTAATCTGTTATTAGGTGTGGTTTGCATGTTGGATAGGCTTAATGATCCCATTATGTCACACCTTGGCCACACTTTCAAATCCACATTCTCTTCCAACTTCGATGGTAGTTCAGTGAGGGAGAACCGATGAGTGCGGGCGCGGTTATTCCAACAGATACCAACCACGCCCTTGACCTTTAGGTCAATCAATTTCAATTCTTCAGTTGCCAATGGCAGCAAAATTGATCTGTAGCTGACTTGCCAAGAGCAAGTAAAGGATGTAAAGAGACGGTTCCGGCAATCTCATATCACCATGGTTTTAAAGATCGTGATAGTAGTTAATGGTCACATTAAGCGGATGGAATTGTTGATTCTCCAACTTAATTAGTTTAGAGATTCATTGTAATTTAGTTTGATTGCGTTAAATTTGATTTTGCCTTGCCATCAAAAGATGTTGTAAAGAAGAAAGTTGATTATCTGAGAAAAAATTAGACAAAATAAATATGGTAAAATATTGTAAAACTAATGATATTTATATTCTGTATTTGCCTATTGTACTGAATTTACGGAAATATATCAAATCAATTAATTGAGCTTATTTTCATATAATTCATATCCCGCCTGTGAATCGATGCGATTCGGAAACTTGAGCTTTTATGTCAGATAGCATAGCAATCAGGTTTTATATGGTTTTATATTGTACAGCCCCATAGAAGTCGCAGCTTTAACGTGCTCCATGGCTACAACACTCACCTTGCGCGCTTAGAACTTAGTTGTAGTAAGTGCATTAAGAGGAAGATGGACGATCTCTTCGTATAGATGATCGTCTATATTATTATTGTTACTATAGAAGTCAGTTGGCACTATCCAGACACCCCGTCGTGGGTGAAGCTATATGTGCAAAGGAGGGCAAGACACATCATCATATCCGCCCTGGCAGTCCCATTTGCTAATGCTTGAAATATTATCAATCCACTAACATACAGTAGAAGCCGAGGAGAGGAATGGCAAATTTAAAACGCGAAACGCTACGAACACAATTATTCTAGACAAATATTACTTTTAAAATGTTCAACATAGATACTTTTATGTTCCAAGTTAGCTTTTAACTTTTGCAATTTTTACTGTTTTGTTGGTGTTGCTCTTTCGTTGTGTTTATGAAAATAATAAAACAATCGAGAAGAAATGTTACATTTACTGATGTTACACTGTATAGCCACGTTTTGTCGTTCATTATCGTACTGCCAAGCTGTGTAAATGTTTCGACGGCAGTCTACGGCCATTGTGACGGCTGTTGCAATTATCTTTCGTACAACCTTTTATCGTCAGATACACCTTAATCTTAAATCTCTTCCGCTTTTCATTCGACTGACAGGCTCGTGTCATCCTGTCAAAAAGCCTTAACATCCCATTCCCACAAACTGTAAATTATTGCAGAAATTAGCGATGTGTACAGTCAAATCCAGGGCGTTTTTTAGGATCTCGCCGATAATTTCCTAATCGGCTGCTTCTGAAGACATAATAATAGGGAAAACTAGCCGTAATAAAATACAATCGTAATCTGAAAAGTGCAAAATTGTTGAGCTTGCTTTTAGCAGACAGTTTGTTTGTGTACCTGTCGGATTTCAGTGGTAGCCACAAACTTCATGGATGGTTTGACAGCGCACGGTGACCTAGCCACAAATATGTTTAGAGAAAGGTCACTCGGTTGTTAAATCGGGAAAATCTCAAGCGTCCATCGTGTGAAAAAAAGCAAATATTATTGACGTAGTCAATAGCCACATGGGATCCTGGCAAAGAAATAAACATGTTGCTTTCAAAATCGGATAAATCAGATGTTGAATACCCATCAACGCCCTTTCGTGTTTCGCTTTTCAACCACAGATTTGTCTCTTGCGCTGAAGCGTGCAAATGGCTCACTGTGGCTTTGTCCGTCGTAATTGATCCGGAAAATAAGTCGGAAAAATCTTTAACAAATTCTGTAGAGTGAGGAATCACGCTCAATTCTGCTCTCAGAGACAATTTGCTGGTAACTATCGGATAATGAGGAGATCAAAAGTAGAACATGTAATTGATTTGGATATTCTTAGTCTGCAAGTGGATTTCGCACTTGCTTTGGTTCATTTCCCTTGATTTAGCAAAGGATTCGCACAGGATTTCGGCCGATGAATGAAGTCGTGTTGTGCGTAAAAATCTGGAACTGAGGGGCGGCGGCCTGCGATAAATTGGACAGAACAACATCGCTGATTGGCTGTAGATTTTGTATGGGGTATTCCCCTGAGCAATAGATGACGCCAATTGGTTATCATCACAGAGGTGTCTATTGGAATTAAAATGTTGATTGTTCCCCTGTGGAATTCCTGCGGCAGCTCACAGCGAGACACGCCGCCGCTGTGTTCTCAGCACTCGCGGCTACTTCCTTGCTAGCGTGAAACAGGCGAACGCTTTCTTCCATCGCCGGACTGCCAGCAAGCACGAGGTTCTTCTGTCGTCCATGTTCTCGTTGTCATGATTTCGTTTGAAGATCCTCTGCTTTGCAACATTGGATGTTTGAAACCGGAGAGGATATTTCAGGAGCATACGGAAATCACCGGCGATCTTCATTCGGTAATTACTTTATAGACGCTATTTGCGCTGAGCAACTTGCATGCAAAGCTTCAACCGCTTGCTCTTGTTGGAGTTAGACATTTAGCTTCTGTTGACTTTTTAACCTGCTTTCACTTTCTCTAGCGCAAATACAAGGGCAGGTTAAATCACTGTTGCCAGTTTATGGTTGTTAGTTTAGTGAGTTTATCGCTTTCTCGAATGCTCTAGCTGCAGAAAAAAGTCGCTTGAAAATTGCTCGTTGTTTGCATCACGCTAATGTCCGAATGAAAATTCAAATGAAAGGATAAACATCCGATTTACTTTAGAAATGTTATCCGATGCTTGGCTATTGCATTGAATGTAGGACAAAGAGGTTGCCTGGCGACCTGCGGTGAGCCATTGGGGAAATAACAATCGAGCTGTATCGGTTGCTAGCCACGTCGCTACGTGACGAAACGAGCGAACCCAACCGCGAAGAACGGGAAACGAATCGGAAGACTGCCACACGATAGGAGAGAGTGTAGCAAAAACAAGCCTCATCGATTGTAAACGAACTAGAACTCCTTTCGTGACCAACATTTTTACCACTGGAGTGTTATATTTGGCAACGACTGACGGTTGCTTTTGAAGCCTGCCACACCAGGACCAATCCTCGCCGTGCTACGTTTACTTATCATTCTTTTGATGATTAGTGAGTGTGTGTTGTTCATCATCCTGCGGTCGATCTGAAACGACCTGCAGAACCTCGTGATATTTGGGCGATGGTCGCTTCTGTTGATCTAATCGTCATGTTCTTTGGTAATCTTTGAATGGTGTCACGCCACGCCCATGAAGTGATCTCGGCGCTTTACAACCAGTAACAATCGACTGGCTTTGCTTGCTCTGCAATACACCGTGAATACCCAGTGGTCGTTTGGGACTGTCACGCTGGTACGAAGGTTTGTTGCTGTGAGCTTATATTCTTCGTATTGTTGCCTTTTCAGTTGTGGAATGAATTCGAGTGCGTCTCATCGAGCGAAGGCTCCAACGTAGACGATAGCGAAAGCAACTTCACAGCGAACATTCTCGAGATCGTCTGCAGGGACGACACGGCGTCCATCTCCGAACCGATTACAGTCGCACCGAATGCTTACGTCATCAAGGCTGTAGAGAGCAAGCCGCCGAGACTGTTACAAATTGACGAACGGCATCTTGGACTTGCAGCGAACAGCCGGAAGACAGTAAGTGACGCTGTCTTGACAGAGAGTGTGCCCAGTGGCAGATGGCGGGGTGCCCAAAGCGACTTTTTACCCGCCCATGATTCAACAGCTGTGTACGCTTTGGGCGATCCAGTTGCCATGACGACTGGAAGCAATGTCCGGCTGGGTACAGCGCCGCCCCAGTTGATCCTCACGACAGTGGCTGGGAATCTGGTACCCATCCAGTCGTGCTACCAGCTGGTGACATCGTTCGGTGCTGAGCAAAGTCGACTGAGCGACAGCAAATCGTCGGTTAAAATTGAACAACCGATCATCGCCCGATCATCTACGACTGCATCGCCGCAGCCAGCGGTTGTTGTTACTAGCGTAGCCAGCAGCGACAGATTTTCACCTAGCGGTTCGCCACCTCAATCAGTGCGTAGGAAATCGTCCAGCGACACTGCCGCTTCGTCGTCGTCAGGAAAGCGATCGCCGCCCCCAAGGACGCATCGGTGTTCTCATCCTGGCTGCACGAAATCATACACGAAAAGCTCTCACTTGAAAGCGCACCAACGGACTCACACGGGCGAAAAGCCGTACGTTTGTAGCTGGCAAGGCTGCGCTTGGCGATTCGCTCGTTCGGATGAACTGACGAGACATTTCCGCAAGCACACGGGTCAGCGGCCCTTTAAATGCGATCGATGTCAGCGGACATTTTCTCGATCAGACCATTTGTCACTGCACATGAAGCGTCATTTGGAATGAAACGTAAAATGATTGAATTAGGAAGAACTTCGTTAATGCTTCAAAGCATTAGCAATTCAGAGTATATTTTGTAATGCATAGTAGACGGAAGGCGTTAATAGGACATTCTAAAGCCAAGCCGCGTCTTTCGTCTTAGTGATTAGGAATTTACACGAATTTTTCTCGTAACAGTAATAATGATGAATCTTTGCGAGTTTTCTTGTTGCCATGGTTACAGTCACGTTTCATGATGACAATGGATCGGATGTAGTTGGGAACAGATGATTTGGGTACAAACAGTCGTGGCGGAAAGTCAATGCAATAGGCCAAGCACTTGTAAGATACGCGAGTGTGTAAAGAGATCTCGAATGCTGTGAGCGGCAAATTTAATCTCGACGCAGCTCTTTGATTTCTGGTGATATTCGAGTACAGTGTAGCCCTGTTAATATCACAACCCGCTTAATATCATTTCAGTCTGGATTCTAAGCTCTATCAGAATCAATTCTTTTAACCCATTTTAATATCACAACCCGCTATGGGTCAGAAACCCAGTTTCTTCGCTGCTTCAGGCAATCAACATGCTTCACAATGCATTGGTTTTTCCCATAATGGTAGCTCGTGAAAAAGGTCTATTCTGAAGAATGTATTATTCAGGTACGGGTCCTACCTGTAATAAAAATTCTCGAAGTTGAAGTGTTGGTTCTCAGCAGTCTGGCCCCCCTGTGTCCTTGGGCTGGATATCACGTGCAGAGGATAAAATGCATCGTTTGTTATTTTGTCTGTGGCTTACGAAGATGACGTCAGAGCGTCATTGGAACAGAGCAACACGCTTTGTTTGAGGTCCTTCGAAGAGCAATGGATTGCAAGACAATCGTCACGGAGCTTATCTTGACTAGATTACTGTAGAATGGTAGGTGTATCTATTCCATTGTTGCAATTGATGAGGGCAATAAGCACGTTCACCTCATTAGTCGTATCTTACACGAAAAGGCACTAATCATCAATGAGAAATCTGCTTCCGTTGAGATAACTCAAGGTTCGCGATATGGAGATGTAGCGTACCTACATGTAATTATTCGTAACCTCTTTCTCATGTCAGTTAGCCTCTTGTATAGCGTACCTACATGTAATTATTCGTAACCTCTTTCTCATGTCAGTTAGCCTCTTGTATAGCGTACCTACATGTAATTATTCGTAACCTCTTTCTCATGTCAGTTAGCCTCTTGTATATTAATCTAACTTTAGGAAGGGGTAGATTATTCGTTTTACAGAATGTACTGGCGTAATAGCCTCGTTTTTACCTAATCTCACACTGGTGCTTGACACGCTAGCAAGTATCCCGCACTGACAGTTACATTGGCATTTAGCCCGCATTGGCATTCATTCGGTCGTGCATTAGATTCATTGCAACACTATTTCTCCTTTGATATGTTGCGGTGTGATTTTGGTAGTTCGTGTTTTTCCGTTGTGCATAATCGTACGCTGTATAAATCTATGTGTCTAAATGTTGTAAAAGGAGGAGAAACGGGCAGTTCAACTAATTTGTTCACTGCACCGTCCAAATATATATATTTTTTTCCTTCGATTCACTTTGTCTCGTTCATTATAGAGCCTGCTACTGTCGTAACGATGAAACACTGAGATATTCGGCAACCCCGCAATTTCCTCCCCCTCCGATCAGCTGACTCCTCTTTACAAGTAATCGGGCAGCCATATAATCAGACCAGTAGCTTTATCAGACCAAATGATAGTCTCCTGATTGTAGTTGTAGTTCAGTCAGCATTGTAATCGGAGTCGGTATTGCGACATCCGAGCTGGCCTCGTAGTCTCGTACTTGCGTGTTCTCTGTCTCTTGTTGTTACATCTTCGTCGGGGCGACAGCGTTCTCCTTGTCTCCGTAACACTGATGTGGTGCGATTAAGCGACTTGGCATCTTGGGAGGTACGCTATGTACCTTAAGGATAAGAGCAACTGTAGAGATAAGCTGGGAGATCCAACAGGAACTGGTGTCCGCCTACAGTATACAGTCAATTAGTCAAACCTGTATTAGCGGCCACCTCTTATAGAGCAGCCACCGCCACCTGTGTATAAAGGCCACTCTTCATAATCTCTACATGACATGATCGGTTGCTTTGTACATGAATTTTTAGCTAGAGTAGTTTTAAAGGTTGCATTGTACATGGATTTTAAGGCAAAGTAGTTTTAAATGTTCCTTTTTTGATTTGATTTATTTGCCATAAACATGACAGGCAAACACAGGAACTATTCGAGTAGTCCACTTACATGCAGCATTGTACATATATTTTAGGTTAAGCAATATAACATACTATTAGTTATACTGTAGCTTGAGTCAGTAATTGTAAGCAAAGTTCTTGTGTTTTTTTTAGAATTTATTTGAATTGAGTCGTTCTTCCATGAAACATACCGCTTAGGTTACTACTTTGCTTTTGTAATGCAGTAGAATATGATGGGAAAATTAAATTGAATTGAAGCGGAGTCGATTGTACTTCTAACTTACTTACACTTGGTACCATTTTAGGGCTATGGAGTACTTTCTCAATTCAACGAAAGATACAGATTACGCATACAGTGTATCATAAGAGTAAGCATGGCAGTCCAACGATGTAACGCAGCCTGTGTTTTAGGCATCACTTTTTCAAGAGGCTTGATGGACGAGATTTCTAATTTGTAAATAGTCAGGTCAGGTTTTTATTAATTCTTTTTTATTTCTCAATAAATAAGTTTAGTAGCAAGTATTGTCAATATTTCTAGAAACTAATAAGTTGTATTAGACATTTTCACCAGAATTACTTTTTTTAAGTTATCCGTTTATATGAAAATAAATATGTATTATAGAAAGGTTCAAGAAATATTTCATAGTACAGAGATTCTTTGTTGGCGCCATGCCCTCAAAACAGCCTCGCTCACAGAAAATGCCTTTCAAAATGTCGTTACAGTCATGCGTATATCCAAGGTAAGAATGTACATATTATCAAAAGGTTAAAATGTTGAGACTTTTGATTCTGTACTTAAAATATTATTTAACAACTAAACTTAAATCGTTATAGTTTGAGTTTTTTGGGTGAGAGAATTCAAATTTTTAGCTCCGATGATCGATAGGCGATCCTCACAAGATATTCTGCGATTTAGAGCAAACAATTCGTTATTTGTTGTGCTCTTGGCCGGTATTCTCTAGTAGGGGACGAAGTTGGAGGCTTCCGCATTCGGCAATATCATTTCACAGACATGTTGCTGGTCCCTCGACAGTGAGATATTGCAGAGTTCCAAGGAGTACATATGGTCGTTGGTGCCAGACACAGCGTAGAATACAACACAGACGGAGGTGTTGATACGACGAAGAGGACGATTACAAGATGACACGGCTACATATTACAGTGTAACCCGCTTAAGCGCAATAGTAATTTGCCAACGATATCCTTTGCTCTTATTAGGAATTGTGCTTATCAGGAATCGGCTAAGAGAGTTGTACTGTAAGCATTAATTCGGTACATAGCAAATTGTTTGCAGATAAATGGGTGTTTCGCTTATCCGATTTGCGCTTAAACGGGTTATACTGTATTCATATAATCACGTGAAAATATATTGACACGATCACGTGATTGGCTGGCACGAAATGAGGAATTGACTTTTGAGCTAAAATGAGGCGTTGATCTTTGGTATCGTTTTATTCTCTGTGGAATAGTCGCAGAAGACCTATATATTCTGATCGTTCTCGAATTATTCTGGATATGAATGTTTCATAGATCTTAGATTATAGTTACTTTTAGAATTATATATGTCTCTTTATTTGTGAAAAAAAATGTCAACAACTTTTTAAGAATAAACGAATAGAAGGCAGCTTTTATGCTGCCCTTACACTAGACGGTTATTTAAAAACATGAAAAAGATAGAGCGATAATTAAAGCGAAATGGAAGACAGTACTTTGACTTTGAATGATGCCAGAGAGTCCGCGGCTATGACATCATCAGGAAGTGCATTCCATTGACGAATTGTCTGCTCTTCTTTGAATTTTTACAATAATTGCTACTGAACTTACTCTTAAATATAAACCTGACTGACCTAACGAGTTACAAATCATAAAAACCTCGTCCATCAAACCTCCTGAGGAAATATTGCCTAAAACACAGGCTGCGTTGCAACGTTGCACTGCCATGCTGATTCATTGTAAGAAATAGGCCTTTTTCACCTTTTGCTTTGATAGGCTCCTTGTCGTGGAGCTGGGGCGGCCGGAGCCATGTTCCACAGGGTGATGGCGAATTGGACTTCGGGCAACTGGGTCCTCGCGCAAACGGGACCATGGAGCTGGAGGAGTGCCTGGGCTTCTCCAGCTCAACTCTCCAAAAGGTTTGGGCAATCAGACCTGATGGCTACAACAACAACAACAACACGGCTACATATTCTTACAATCATGTGATATACAATGACGACATCAAGTTCATAACCACCATGCGTCAACCACTACAATTCGCCCTTGTCTCTCCCGGCCGCTTGCTGATCACTTCACTTCAATAAGTGTTAGTTTAGTAACATAGCTTCAAGGTCCCATTGGGACCTTTGATACTAATATGATTCGGACTGTATATTCAAGCGGATGGTTCACGCATCTGGATCCCAATATTAAACAAATGTCACGTACAGGCTACCAACGAATATAGAGATTGAACTAGGCAAGGATTGAACAGAGTTGAATGAACACTCGTCTTGTAACGTTTCAGCAGTTTGTATTATAACAGATTGTAGGTCAAGGCACGGCTTGATTACAGAATAAGTCGACTCACCAAGGCGATGAGGGCTTTGACAATCAGGGTGTCTTTGGGAGCTCTTGTCGTCGGTCCGACCAGCTTGCTAGTGAGCATTGAGCAACCCAGAAGACTTACAGGACTACACATTTATAACTAACGAAATGAATGGGTTTAGAATGATTACGTGGTAAAGGGAAATTTCTAGATCGATTGAAAGTATGAATCATTGATAGAACTTGCTACAAACATGGTGAGTAATGGTAGTTTCTATACGGTTACGATTTATAACTTCGAAGGACAAGGCTTGAATAAGAGGTTACGATGACGTTCATGCAAATGAGGTTAAGTGTGCTTCAGCGGCGCTAACAATTATCGTCGGGGTATCTCTTTTGACATATCATCATATGCAGTACAATACGAGTACAGTGGTCGCCGCTTAATAAAACCGCGGTTAATAAAACCCGCCATTTAATAAAACCAATCGCCGAAGGTCCGGATTATCTACGTATGTTTTCTCTTAGTAAAGCCCCGTTTAATAAAACCAAAGCCCCGCTTAATAAAACCACCTCAGATATGATGACATCAAACTGTTCTATGATTTGCTTGTTTGACAGTGGATTTTCGCTCTACGAAGCGCGTGAAGCACGTGTTTTGACAGTTTCACGCACAAGCATTTCCCATCAAAGGATAATGGGCTGACATTTACACCTTGAACAATAGCAGGTTCTAATGACGAATAGGTGTTGAATTTCAAAAGCCGCAAAACTGATGAAACAAACATCAACGCGACGGAGTTCGCTGCCAATGAAATCATGAAATGATAAAACGCATGCAAAACTGTGGGCACTTTATTACTTCACAAGCTGATTCTAAGTTTAAATTGCTGCTATCGTTGTTGCATCAAAGTTTTGTGCGACTTTTCCTTGTGTCTTGTCTCCGTTATTGTGGTAAACAATAGGATGACGTCATCACGGAACAAGTGACGTCATTTACTGCCTTCGCTTAATAAAACCGTCGCTTAATAAAACCACTTTGACCTGGTCCGAAGGTGGTTTTATTAAGCGGCGACCACTGTATAGATTAATTGTACCATGATGAAACAGAAAACTGAGATTTAGAGGGATATACTTTGCATACTTTGCAAACGGAACTGGGAGAGACATAGGGCATATTGTCATGGAACAATATGTACGTATAGTGGGACTTAGTATAGCTAGACTTGAACAGAGGCTTTTAGTGGCCTTATTTCATAGTATTCTTTATTTCTTTCAAATCTCAAATATTCAAATCTCAGTAAAATATGTACAATAATATGTACAATAATATCGAAATAAATTAGATATAATTAAAAAAAAACCTACTTATAAGTAAAACAAATTCTCTAGCCTTGCAGCATTTTCCCCCCTGGTTGTTCCCAAAATAGATACAGAGTTGCCTCTCTGAATGAATAATAATCTAGCTGAGCATAGTTAATCTAGCATAGTTAATCTAGCTGTAATCACTGTCTCGCCTAGTCCTAGGCAAAGATCTCTGTCTACGCCTGACATATGAATTCCTTTGCCATCTCTCCATGTCTACCGACCAAAGAGTAGCACTCACATTCGATTTCATGTAGGCTATTGTCTCGTTCTTGTTCTGACCACCGAGAGCTACAGGCCGACTACGTATATGTCCCATTTTTCAATAAAGAAAGACAATCCTTTCTCCTAGATCAGTGATATGTCTGAGTACGGAATCATCGTTTCCATGTAATAATAGTAATCAGTTTTAGCAGGATGGCGTGTCCATCTTTGTAAAGGTCTGGTGGGACTATCGCAGATTCCAGAGAAGAAGCGATCGCATGCATCAGTTAAATAACGAAGAAGAGAGAGACTTATACCTAATAGTTTCACTTACGTACAGTATATACTGTATAGTAACGAGGTAACACGAAACCGAGGTTTACCTAAGAACGAGGACTCTGTGCCTCGGATCCAGGACATACCTGTATAAATTAATGCAAATGCAAAACTCGTCATTCCAGTTGTGCTGACTCGTTTGAATCTATTATGTACAGTAACTTACAAAAACTTAATTTACATGTCTTGCAACTTAAATTTTACATTACGCAACATTTACCATAGCTTTCCCCGTACAAAATGTGTTCTGTTTCTGCCTATGAATATCTGACCATTTTCTCAAGCTGCCATTTTGGAGGGACAACTTTTTGAAGTAACTAATTAATTTTGTATGAAAATAACGTTTAGTTGTATCTAGATACAATTTTTCAAAGTAGCTAGTAACGTTGCAAATTTACTTTTTTACAATTAGTTATAATTACTTCTCACTTCTAGACTTTAGTTGATTGTGGGTACCTTTAATTAAGATACAATAAGCTTCAATTAATTAAAGCATTCAAATATGCATGCGGGAAAATCCATAGCATAGGGAAATTCTTTTAAAATACTGTACATCTGTAAATTATATCTTCTTTTCTTATGCTGACATCGATAAAAGTAACTTTAGAAGTAACTGAAACCAGTAAATTTTCTTGACAGCTAACTATCAATGTAAAGTCAATTTTAAGAGAATAGTAACTTTGAAGAGTAACTTTGCAGTTTCGAAAGAAAGTAACTCTAGCTGTAATTAGTTTACTTTTGAAAAGCAACTTTTCTAGCCCTGCTGGTGTGGTCCTTCCCATTACCTGAAGTATCTGTGCTTTATTGCGTTTCACCGGACATTGCTTCGAATACTGTAGTCCCGGTACACTGGGTATGCATTATTGATTTGATATATTTTCCGTAAATTCAATACGAAAGGCAAATTATATATCGAAGAATAGTAAGAACGTGACACCATTCAGACTATTCAGAGACTAACGTCGACATATCGTTCTTATCTTTCTAGAATATTGGTTTATTGAAAGCTTATCATTAGAGATTTGCCTTTTTAAAACTATAAGTTGAAATGTCAATGGCAACAAAGCATTCGGAGTTCATTGAGAAGTTGACTTGAATAGGGTTCTTCCGCATTATCCGCTTCCAATTCCTTCGATTTTTATTTTTAAATGTTTAGATCTTCAAATTTATTTCAAATTGATACATAAAGTATGATCGGATATAAATTAAATAACTAATACACAAGCTATACATTTCTAATGAATTATCCTTAAACTATACAATTTAAAAACCTATTATATAACTATACAACCTAAAAAACCTATTATAAAATTATTTCTAAAAACTAAACTTGCAATCATGCTGTTCATCAAAAGTACCACGGACACCGATGGTGTTGGCGATCAGATTGATGATCGTGAAGAAACTGGACGATTACGTCATATTGATTTGTATTGCGTTGATACAACACTGCTGGAATCTTTCTAATGTTTGTATTTGCGTAGTTTGTTATATTCGTAGTCATAATAAGTACGCACAGTTAATCCAACGTAATTGAGTAGTTTCTATTTGTGATCCCACGTAGTAACAAAAATATAATCCGTATATAAGTAATGATTTTCATGTAATTAACGGAGCGGATCAAAGTGTAATGAGTGTAGCGAGTGCTACTGGAGAGAAATTATACAAAGTGAATCAGAGTGAGTTGAAGTTGGATTGTCTCTAACCAGTTCGCGAGGGAGTTCGTGTCGCCAGTGAAGACAACTATTATAAAAATCTATTATAAAATTATTTCTAAAAATTAAAATTGCAATCATGCTGTTCATCAAATGTTCCACGGACACTGATGGCATTTCCTCGTTGGATGGCAATGCACAATCTTTGAAAAACATGACAGATTTATTCTCATTGGATGTCTTTTTGAGAATGGACCCAAGCTCATTAAGGAAGATCTTGCTGACTTGTCCAAGGGTACCGAGTGTTTCTTCTGCGATGGGTTGGACGATGTAGGTGTCCGATAAGGGAGCATATTTTTTCCTTTATTAATTCTGCTTCGCAAGCTGCTGCTCCTGCTGATGCTGATGATTTAGGATAATGGGACGCAGCGAAGGAATCTACACAGGTGAAGTCCCAAATAAGACACTTACCACGCTTCCAGGGTATCTGTGTCATACCGTCTGGACGCTTCCCGTCGTCTCTTGCTATTCCTTCGATTGAATCTTTCACAGGTATAGATGTTGTATTTCCAGAACTCCAGAGTCAGATATTGTGTCGAACTGGGCTTTGATTTTTAATACTTTTATTTGGGTTCTGAAGAGTACAATATAAATATAATACCAATCCGCCAATTGCAGTTCCATCGCGTTTCGGTATAAAAGCGAGTTGACCTCTGTCACAGATGAAGACGCAAGAAAAGTGTTTTGATTGAAAGGCATTCATTCGTATATCCTTGTCTATGATGTTCAATTTCAACTATTGTCTAGCTGTCAAAATTGTTCATTTCACTTCCAAAACACGTGCGTCAATTTCCTTTACAAGTTCTCTGGACTTATTTAACCATGTTTTTCTTGGATCTGAGATCAAAAATAAATATAGTACAAGGAAAATATTACTTACTGTGAATTTATTCGATTTCGATTTGATCAAGGGAGCGTGCATGATTTCTCATAAACGAGAAGCTAAAGAATTACTACAATTGGTTTGAAAATACAAATTTTCTAATATAAAACATCGCATATATAAAGCGAGGTCTGATTGAACTAGTCTGAACTGTACTTGAATCGCATATTCTATACATTAAAGCTGCAAATATTATCGTTCTTATTTTAGGAAAAAAATATCTCATTTCAGGTAATATTATTCTCAAATCTAGCAAAACAACTTGTCCAGACAGCAAGCAAAAAAGTACCAAGGTAAGAATGCATATTGCCATTGTTTTTCCACAGTCATATTCCAAGAAATTTTTTTCATTCCCTGAGAGAGCTGGGTTCCACTCTTCCCATGCCCTTTGAAATTGGAAACGACATACCACACCATTCCAGCTTAGGCACGCCTATTTGATCCCACATATCACACAGGCAACCTAGCACATACCAATGCATAGTATTGGTAAATGCATCTTTTGTTCAAGTTCCATTTCCCAAAAATGTATTGATTATATGGCAATATTTAGAATTCCTGTGTAGCCGTGGAAGTGCTCGAACACTCTCTGAGGGTCAACCCGCAATTTAATGTACTGAATTGAAACGCTACATATATTGGAGGGTTATCGGATATTATAATTATAGCTACTTATTCCGATAGATTTGCACCACCGAAGCTTGGGTAATTTTATTGGCAGCAATGTTCAACTGACATTTCTTTTCCTCTGCTAGTGATAAATCGATCATTCTAGTGTCGTATGATTAAACTTGGTATGGCGTCCACAATTGAACTTTTTCTATTCATATTTGATCTTCATCGATGAAGAAATGCACTTGATTCCAATTTTTAATATCGATATACGATACAGTATATGCTTTTCAGTCCACATTTGTTTGATATAATGTTAGAGGTTGGGTAATTATTTTTCTTGGCTATCTGAATGTGTGCGTGTGCCTCGTATTACTGTGTCCTTTTTATCATTTAGATTTGGTAATCTGGGTGAGATGTGCGTGTGCCTCGTATTACTGTTGTAGCCTCGTATTACCATATGTGCGTGTTGATGCTTGATGTTAGAATGAGAACGAGTTAGTGTGAAACGGACAACAACGGTGCTGTGTGCTTTTTGTCTTGTTTTGTCAACGCTCGGCGAATTACTATTACTTACAGAATGATAATAATAACAATAAAAATGAGCGATAAAAAACACAGTGTGTTGCAACGTTTTGACATATTTTCAACATGTATTTTCAATATGTATCTGTAAACCGTTCTCCTTCTCTTGCCTGAAGATGCGGACATGTTGAAAATATGTCGAAACGTTGCAACACACTGTGTTTTTTATCGCTCATTTTTATTGTTAATATAACAAGCAAAAAGCTACTTATCAGATATCTGAATGATGTTGGGTAAAAAAAAAACTCGAAATTTTTTGCTTCTCTCCGGTAGCAACCCGGGGCATAAATAGTGATTGGTCCCTAAGAGTTTTATTTCTAATTTCTTTATAGCTGCAATTAATTGTTACTGGATGTACCTTGTACTAATGGGGTAAACCTGTTGTACTATTCCTGATTTCAAGAAGCACATAGGATTTATTTACATCTTCTGATCACTTAGATCTGCTTATTTTAAACTCACCACCAAGTGAATTCATGAGAATTGTCTTCGACTTGATGCTAACTCTCGCAAATTTGACTCAAAGGTATATGATTCGTCTTGATTAGTAACTAGTAAGTTAGCTTCGTTTATTTTCTAGGAAATCAATATTTTTGTACAGTCAGATTATAATCCTTCAATGCACATAATTATTTTTGGAGTCACTGAGCTAAAATTTGAATTGTTTTGGAGGGAAAACCAGGCGCATAATATTATGCAAACAGAACGTGTCCAAGTAATGATTATGGAATTGTGTTGAGCAGGCATGGCTTTATGCCATGTATTTATTTTAGTATTTTATTGGTTTGAAATGGCATGGTCATAATTTAGTATCAAACAATTTGATTGTCGAATGTCTATGTGTTCGCCGAATAATCTGACTGTCAATTTCATTTCACATTTCAAAATCATTAACCAAAGTTAACAAGAAATTCAAGAATAGCTAATAAAACAAAATAAATGTAATGTACTCTACAGTATACAGCCTAATGTACAATATAATTAGGCATAATTTTTCTGGAATGAGAATAATAATTTGAAATTTATAATTTTGATGGTGTTGGCTATGTATATGATTTGAGCGTGGTACTGTATTCAGCAAACCATCGTGTGTGAAAACGTGTTTAAAACAAACACCCTTTTGAGCAGTGTGACAACATTGTGTGCAGCCTGCTCATCTATTGTTATTTGACGACGTTGATTGGTTGTTAATGTGATCATGTGACATACGCACCCACAGCTGGAAGGCAATCGTGTGGGACGCTCCCGACCACAACACAACACCAAGCGAATCCAGGGAACATGGCGGCCGCCAGCGCGAATAAATGGGGCAAGGATGCCGCCGACCAGAATTTTGATTATATGTTCAAGTTGCTTATCATTGGCAACTCGAGTGTAGGAAAAACAAGCTTTCTTTTCCGCTACGCAGATGATTCTTTTACCTCTGCGTTCGTGTCGACCGTAGGAATTGATTTCAAAGTCAAGACAGTCTTCAGAAACGACAAGAGGATAAAATTGCAAATTTGGGACACAGGTAAGGTCCGGGTATGTAGCCAAGACGTACACGAGTAGGGTGATTGTTCAATTCTATTCAGTTACACTGTGGAAGAGATAAGTAGCATTATGCCGGAATCAGTTCTTGATCGATTCGTTTCGAGCTCTCTTCATGCAGCAAGTCAACTTAATTCTTGCCTGAGTTCATCCGACACGTGAACAAAGCCAGCTTCTGTTCTTATTGTGCAAACAGGAACTCTGTGCATTTTTCTGCTGTTGAAGGGACCGTGCTAACTTCGTCAGAAACGTGCAGAAGACAATGCTGTTGGTCAGATTCATATTGATCAATTGTACCGACGATCGTCAAATCTCGGTCCAACCTTACCTGCTCTGCCGAGTGTTTCACCTGCCCTCAAACTACCACCGAAATAGCATGGATTTCCTTTACCGTCAATTAACCAGTGAAGTTTTTTTCCCCAATTTTGCAGTCTGTTTCATTGGATTTGTTTCTTTTATCAAACAAGTTGCCGTAAAACACCTGTTACCTTTGCTGCATTTCTCGCTATTTTCATGCAAATACTTTGTTTTCTCCAGCTGGCCAAGAGAGATACCGTACCATCACCACGGCTTACTATCGCGGAGCTATGGGTTTTATCCTGATGTACGATATTACAAGCGAGGAGTCATTCAGGGCCGTCACCGACTGGTAAGTGTTTGCCGAATAGATAGACCGGCTGCTCCGAAGATAGTCCGCCCACCCGCCGTGTTTTGTCGTATTTCTGTACATTTGCAATATAGACCCTCTTACATTTTTCTCGCTAAGTTTGCTGTGTTTATTCCTCCTGTACGTTACTCCTCATTGCCTCTTGCGTTCTCGTTTTTCTACGTTTTTGAAATCTTTGTGCTGTTTCCACCGCTGCCATGTGGAACGCCCCTTTTGTGTTGCAGTCTTCCACTGAGTTTAAAATTCGTTTTGCTCTGTCGCAACATGTAACAATGTATTGAGAACCGTAATTCGCGTCGGTATTTTGTATAATAGAATATTATTCAATTCTTTGTTTATAATGAGAAAGCTCCCTTTGTTTTCACGGTTATTAGGAAACCTTGCTTGTCAATTTCAAACTAGTCCTTTGACTTGCTAAGAAATGCGGGATTAGCTTCAGGACTACTGATGTCAGAAGACGTTTCCATGGCAATGCTGTCTTTGAAAGGAGCTGAATGTAGTAAATGAGGCTTTAGGCCTGGATTATACTATACCGGGTCGGAGAGCAGAGCGACTCTGGTGAATTGCCTGTTGAACTAGACTCTGCTGCTATCCGATATTACTCCACTGGGGAAGGGGTATGACTATGGTTTTCTAGCGGATCAGATCATCAGAGTCAATGTAATCGGTTTGATCCTGAACAGTTTCCTAAAAGGAGAAACCTGAAGGCTCTTGAGTCTTGAGAAACCCTCTGTTGCCCTTGAGCATTGGAATTGACCATCCAATGACTCAATTCATGTTCGATTTTAGCAGAGCGTCATATTTCACCAATTCGGCACAATATCCACCCACCTCCAGCAGAGTCACTCTACTTCAATAATTATCTAATATAGTGTAATCCAGATGCCATATTTGAGTGATATCGTATCTCCTTGTGGTTGTTCAGGCCAATGAAATTAACTTTATCCTGTAGTTTGTTGTTTTGTTATACCAGCTCCTGACTGTGCCATGGGTAAAACTCATTTTGAATTTCACCGGCGCTACATAATCTCAGTTGCTGGTAGGCAAGTCGTGTTAGGTCACATTTAATCGCTTGCGTAGCCTACAAATGACTCGCACGGCGCCCTCGGTAGACCCGTGTTAGATTACGTCTGGCCAAAGCATTGTGTTGTGACTGTCATTATCAAAGAAGGACTGTTTTATGTGCGCAAGTTACTATAGGACTTTAATGGTAGTAATGTTTTAGTTGTGTATGGTTGTTAAGGTGCCTATGACGGATAATTTTTTATTTCGTAAACCGATAGATATGATCCAGAAGACCAGAATATACCTTCTGCAAAAAGAATTTTTCAATTTGAGCAAGATTTAGTACCTTTATGATGCCTTGAAGTTCGAGAATTATTGCACAATCAATCAAAAATGGTTGTCAAACGAAAGGTGTAAGTCCTGTGTAAATCAGGTTTAAAGCAATGCTCAGGAGCCAGGCTATTTTTTTAATAGTACTGTAATTCCAACATAATACCAGTTTATCATCTGTTGATTGACATCTAGAAGTTGATCTGGATCAATTTGAAAACGGTTGAGTGTAAACAGGGCCTTAGTCCACATTGCTAAGCAGGGTAGATCTATAGTTCGTGCACTTTTGAGAAGTTCTAATAAACATTCCTGGAATTCAACAGCTGGATTAGAGTCAAAAACCCTGTAGGACTTTTGATTTCTTTGCAATTCTTTCCATCCCTAGTAATACCTCAACCTCTGTTTCTTTTTTAAACTCGTTTTCGGGCTGGTTGACATGAAAGTCCCACCCGAAGTAGTACCAATTGTCAGTAGCATGCGTGGACACAACCTCCGCTTTAGTGTACCAACCGCTCATGTAACCGTTAGACATCACTTTTTTACTCCTTATGTTTCAAGGTGTATGTGAGCCCGTTTAGTGTAAGTGCAACTTGAGTTGCCTTCTATTCGTGTATTCTTTTGTGCAGTTTTATTTTTATAATCTGTTCAAATAAAGATACGTATACCTGACTGGTTCTATTTATATTGAAAATGCTGTTTGGTTGGGTTTTCTGAATGTTTAATGGAACTTTCCATAATTTCCTTCATAAACGGTTAACAGCTTTCTGTTTACATTCACAAGTAAATGTAGAGCACATACTGAATGTTGTTGCATATCATCTTATGGGCTATAGCGTGGTGGTATCGTTTATTCTATGAAGCTCAGTTGAACTGGTAACAGTGACCTTATCACAGTGGGTTGGATGGCGGTAGATTGAAACATGTCTATAACGGTCTGTGGAAAATTATTTTTATAAACAGGTGGCTTTTCTGTCCAGGTTGATTTCTATAGAAAGTGTCATTTTTGGGTTACGAAGAGTGACCTTTATACACAGGTGGCTGCTCTATAGAGGTGGCCGCTAATACAGCTTTGCTTTGACTGTATGCACTTTTCAAACGAGAATTAACCCCATAAAAGATTGTTTGAGGAACGAAGCATAATTCAGGGGGTAGTTGCAGAGAAGCAAAAACTGAATTGTTTTCATGAGCCCAGCACCCTGACGACCTAATGATCCTGGAATAAGGAATCTCGGTGGCATTGACATAAAATTTTGATTATTACTTTGATGAGCATTTAATGCAGAAGATAACCTTCAAAGCAAAAAGCAACTACTTAAATTGGAGATTTCAGTCCGATCTGTGTGTGGAGATTTTTCGCATTTTTTGTATGCATAGTGAAACATTTACAATCCCAAAGAGTAAATATTATTGAATCTGTACAGCAGTCTCTTTGGATGACAAGGACACAACACTTCTTCTAATTCAGAGACTTCTGTCTAGTCAAGATGTTGACACAGTTGTAGTTGATCAGTGCGTTTATATGATTGAAAAATCAAAGCCATGTTGAAAGGTGCGAAAGTCAACAAGGATGGATATCGTTATCTATAACATGTGACGACACTGGAATATAGCTCTGTTTGAAATGCATTCAACACTGCCTTTCTATGATAGTCAATTTCGTTGTTCCTGGCTGCTAAAAGGGTTTAGTTCAGCTCAAAAACACACAATTGTAGTCGCTTAAATACCAAAATGCGTTGCAACTGCACTCGGTCAATGAAGTGTGTTTGTAACGACTGGGAAGCCAAATGACGGAATGCGATCGTCAAAGAATGCCATTGCAATGCAGCTTTGAATTAGTCTCTAATATGTTTTCAAGTTTTATGCTGTTATTGCTTCTTGGTCTGGTCTGACATACGGCTGTTCTGCAGATCTTTAGATGAAATGACGACCATCATTATTTGCCTTATTCTGTACCAAGGAGAATGACTCATGGCTCACGTTATACGATATTGAACATTTTCTGACAAACTTCACAGTTAACACTTGTGTTAGTGACAGTTTCACAATCTAGCAAACTGTTTCTCAGTTGTTGCTATTCCAAAGTAGTGGGCAGATTATGGTGTATGAATTGTGATCATTCGTGTAAGCCAAGTGTAGGCAACAGATTGTTTTGTTCCTTCTCCCTTAATACTGCTTTCTCAGTAAAATGAAACCTGTCTATATTTGTCACCTTTGGGACCTGAGAAAAATGACATTTATAGACAGGTGGCCTTTCTGTCCAGGTTGATTTCTATAGAAGGTATCATTTTGGGGTTTTGAAGAGTGGCCTTTATACACATGTGGCTGCTCTGTAGAGATGGCCGCTAATACAAGTTTGATTGTACAGCCAACAAGAATACGTTTAGTTAACTAGTTAATGTCTCACACTAAGGTTTGGTTCTGTTTTTCTTTCAGGGCAAGTCAAGTGAAGACTTATTCGTGGGATAACTCACAAGTCGTCCTTGTTGGAAATAAATGCGACATGGAAGAGGAACGTGCCGTCACATACGAGCAAGGGAAGAAGTTGGGTGATCAACTTGGCTTTCCGTTTTTTGAATCAAGTGCCAAAGACAACCTGAACGTGAAATCAGCATTTGATAAGCTGGTCGACGTCGTGTGCGAAAAGATGACAGAGTCCTTGGAAACGGATCCCACGATGATGGGTGCTTCGAAGCCAGGCACGACTAATTTAGAAGAGAAATCTGGAAAGCCATCCAACAGTGGTTGTAGCTGTTAGTTCATTGTTGAATAAATTGCTGGAAGAAGCACATGGAGGAAGTTTTGACGAGAAAGTGGATCATCAATTGCAGGGCGACCCTGTCATGACCTGCTTCTTGGCATGTGACAATATGCTGACGTGTGAACAGTTGTGTTGAAATATAAATATCGTAGCATAAAAGGCTGCTTCTAATTGTTAGAAGTTGTGATGCAGCGTACTTGACGCTGCGAATTGTCAATTGTCTGCCATTTCTCGCTGACAGAAGAGGGAATACCAATCGTTATTTATTTGGAACAAGTATTGTATCTCATTATGGTGTCAAACAGTTAGGGTCAGTTATAATATCAATTATATTTTCAAGAGGCAGCGAATGTCATGCAATTGTCTTTATTTCTCAGGATAATTGTGTTGAATGGACAAAGCAAAGTCATGTCAGGATGCAAGTGTTTTTAGACAAGTGATTTGAAATCGACAATTTTGACAGCCATGAACAATCCGTGAAATTGATCATCATTGATGAGTAGGGCTGATTGGGTTTCAAATAAAGCAATTTTGTGATGTCTTCACCTATTGGGGAGGTCAACTCACTTATGCAACGACATTAATTAGGCCTGTGCGATTGTGCATGGTGGACTGGGTACAGGCAAGGGATACGAGCGACCTGACCTTTGTCACATGCGATGGCACATGTGACCGATTTAGGGGACCTGATTAAAGCTCATTAACTCTAAACAGTGAAACCTGTCTATAATGGTCACCTTTGGGACCTGAGGAAAATGACCTATGAAGAGTAGTCTTATCTTATACACAGATGGTGGTTCTACAGAGGTGGCTGCTAATACAGGTTTGACTGTAGATTTGAAAACAATAGTAACTTGCAAGAGGATGATGGGAATCATGGCTTGATGAAGTAAACAGTTCAGGTGATGAACAGCAACAACCTGGAATACTGGAATGTGTGCTTGGCATTGTTACGCCGCATCACAATATTGGTGTGGGTAGTCATCTTGCTGCTTGTGCACCAAGTGCATCAATGCAGTCTTTTATTGGCATATATAGTTCAAGGTGTTCCATAACTGGGGCTAGGGTTGGGACTGACAATTGCTTTGGTCAGTATGGTAGGGACTGGTTATGATACAAGTAACATCATCAAACAATCAATGCTTTGGTCGAGTTGGACATTACAAAAATGCAGACCACATATACCCCTCATCCTGGCTTAATGGCTCGTAAACAGAGATGATCCCGCATTGGCTCCAATCTACTGATATGCTCAATTCTATCAGAGCAGATATATCGGCTTTACATACAATAAATATATAAAGCGTAATTAAATTAAAATTATCCTAAATAATAGGGTGTAATTGAGATCCAAAACCACTTCCAAGCTTTCTTATCGAATTCCCATATTACCACTACATGTTCGTGATTACATCACCTTAGTTGACATAAAACATGGGATCTCCGCAACGGCACAAAGTTAACGAGGACGAGACATCATACAATCAGACAAACACTTGTTGGCAGCATGATCAGCAATAGTATAGCTTCAATATAACATCCTACTGTACAATACCTTGGCTATTTACAAATCGGGTATCACATATCCCTCAACGTAATATCTTATCATAAATACAATGGATAAGTAGATTGAGGTCTGCAAATGGCAGATCGCTGGTCTGTGAATCGGCAAATGTACAAGGTGCAAATATGGTAAGAACACAACTGCACAATAGGGAATACATATTAAATAAGTTGCTGTTTGAAAAGTTTTAGGCAACAAGGAGCCACGTACAGCATTTCCTGGCGTGTAATCAGTCAGTGGCAAGCAATCTGTCCAAACTAATCCTCAGACTCGTTGACAGAGTCACACGCAGGTGTCATCTTGAGAATATTTTCTTTGAGGATCAGGGAGCAGAAAAGGCAACTGCCTGACATCCATGGCGGTGGGACCAAGGCTGGATAAAAGCAGGGACCAGTGCAGAGGGAGGCCAAGAAATCTCAGGATCTCTATGAATGATTGTTCCTATATCATAGGTAGATACGACAAGGAACCTCTCTTTGCTTGCAAGCCCACTTACAATTGACACTGACTCAGCTCGTCATTTTCCTATAATGGAAGCAAAAAATAATTGTAAAGAAAGATAAACATTTTCATGCCCCAGCTGTCCCACCCCAACAGAAATGCATTGACTTTTCTTTTTGCGGCAAAAGTTGGCAATAACACTACATCATTTGGTCATTACTCCACATGTGGCACACAAAACATAACTCATTGAAATTACTAATCCATAGCTTAACAACCACAACCTGCTCAAGCAACAATTGACTGGCTAATTCAGAAATGACTGTGCGGTTTTGGTCAAATTTTCCAATTAGACTATCCTCTTACTCTGAGTCTAGCCGATCTCAATCAGGTTAGACCCAAAGTGTTGATAACTCGGAACCAAACTGGACAAGGATAGAAATGATGAATTGTGGTAGATTAGCGACCAGTATGCCGGACGATAAAATTAAAGTCAAAATTAACTATTTAAAGTAATAATAAAGTTGAATGAGTACTGATTCGAATAGGGTAAAGTCAAACCTGTATTAGTGGCCACCTCTATAGAGCAGCCACTTGTGTGTAAAGGCCACTTTTCACAACCCCAAAATGACACATTCTAGAGAAATCAACCTGGACAGAAAGGCCACCTGTCTATAAAGAACATTTTTCTCCCGTAGGTAGGCCTAACCATTATAGACAGGTTTCACTGTACATTTATTTATCCACTGCCATGTGCCTACGTAGGCGTGTTGGTTCTACGAGAATACTTACTATGATGGGCACGACGTCATCGGTTGTCGTCAGCTTGTAAACGGGGTTGTTGAAGTTCGGGCCTTTCCGTTCACTGAAGAAGAGAAATAACAAAACATTATACACCAGGTTGTGACGCAGTATGACAGACAAGTTGACAGGTATCGAATGGATAGAAAAGCGGATCTTCTGAACACATCAAAATACAGAAAAACAATGGTAAAGCTACTAAGATTTGTTTATAGAATCGACGGGATCATATCACTTGCGTTTGTCCATTTGGGAGACCTACATACAATTAACATCAGCACAGTACAACTAGCTTCAATTACAACGGTGTAGCGGGTCAGCACATATGGTGCGAGTTTAACCTCAACTAAATTACCTACATTAAGGTAGTTTAGAATTTCTTTTTCCGGTTGTCATTGATGTAATGATCTTGCACAAGTTTTTGATTACAGTGAAACCTGTCTATAACCGTCACCTCTGGGACCTGAGAAAAATGACCTTTATAGACAGGTGGCCTTTCTGTTCAGGTTAATTTCTATAGAAAGTGTCATTTTGGGGTTATGAAGAGTGGCCTTTATACACAGGTGGCTGCTATATACAAATGGCCGCTAATACAGGTTTGACTGTAGCATGGTGTCACGGGAGCTCTTTGATTAAACACAGTTATTTTGTGACGCTTCATACCCTGATCTCCTTTATTTAACAATCACAACATAGGGCTACCTTTGCTCCCCCTCCAAGAGCCAGAATATTTCCGAAGAAATATATCAACATCAATCAAACGCATGTACTTGTGCAGTATCATTGAAACTATACAGGCGACTACCCGTAATCAAAACCATACTGGGAGACTGCTTTTCAGAACAATTATCCAGAGGCCAAATATTGTTATGAATTATGAAATGATTCCGTCTTGGCATGTTTGGTCCGATATCCAATAAAGCTGTTTGTCCGATTATATGGCGGTCGAATGAGGTCAAGTCGACTGTACTATTACAATTTCAGTAGCTATAGACTATAGATCATATTCGAAATTCAAGTTTAATTCAACACATTTGCAGTGCTTCAGACAGACAGACAGATACCATGCAAGTTGAATCCAGATCATCTGACAGAAGACTTACCCAAACTTATTCTGCAAGCGTCTATGGAATAGGAATCCTGCTACGACGAACAGTAGAATGATGCCAAGTACAATGCCAACGACAATGCCAACTGTTGCACCTAGAAACAGAAAGTAAACAAAATTAATTATAGTTACAACACTCCAAACAACAAATTCTATTTCAAAAAAAATATTTTGGCTTTCAGGATGTTCCGGCGAAATTGAACTCCCTCGGAGAACACCCCCGGACTTGTATATATTTAGATTAGATTAATTAGTTATATTGCTTGCTTTTGGTTTATGTAAATTAGTTATTTATATCTTGCGTTTTGTTGAAATTGTAAGTAGTCAGTTGCTGTCCGTCCTGCGTCTCGGAGAGTTGGATTCATAAGTTGGTTATACGCTCGTTGTGTACACACGAAGCTTTGATTGGAATGATTGCTTTATTGCTAAACTCTGGTGTCGTTTGGTTGTGTTGACATTGTTGGTTGTTTGGGTTCAAGCAAAGGAATTAATTAAACAGTCCTCTTGAGATCGACAGAACACAGGGATTGCAAGCGACAAAATACACATTCTACATACATTGGACACATACATCAAGATCACAAGACTTTTTGCAAAAATTGCAAAAAGGTAGCTGTGGAGGCAGAAATAGAAAAAAATTGCATGTTTGCGGCACAGATGCAATGCTGTGCAACAGAGCTCAATGTAGCAAACAGGGTCATTTGATCACTTAGAGTTCACGGAGCTTATTCAAATTTACCACAGTTATATTCGGTTGATTTGTCAATAGATTCTACTTGAGCACATAAACATTTCCAAATTTTTTGCTGCCCCACAAATTCCGCCTAGACTACTCCAACAAAGCAAACAGTACTATCATACCTCTGCTACCCCCATCCTGGGGCAGGTACTGATGTACGGTTGTAGGGGTCCTGGGGGTAGTGTTGTTGCTAGGCGGGAAGCCAGTGATTTCACATCGGTGACCGTAGTAACCAGGAATACACCTACAAGAAAATCAACAAACTATTAAAGGAAGATTCCACCCATCGCACAAAATCCTTCTTTGACGCCAATTCAGTTTTATTCTGGAGTCACAATAAGCAATTATATAAGTAAGACACGAGAGGAATGTAGAAATGCAAGTGTTGCAAATGAGCAGGGGGGGAGAAAGAAACAACTAGCAAAACACTAGAACACTTTGTCTAATAGAGAAAACAAAGCAAACAAAAGCTGTAGCCTCTGTGCTGTTGTCTTTTGTTGCTGCTAATTCTCATTTCTCACACAGTCACAATGACAGCAGCTTGCTGATCGATTGCCCTGGGCAACTGGGTTCATACCAGCATGTTGCTATTTGTGCACAAAATTGCCTTTTCTGGAAATCTGTGACTCAAAATTGGGATTTGACTTAACCGTGGAGAGAACTTATACATGTCGGAATACAGTAGTCGAAAGGAGGTCGACTTACCTGCACATTGGTAAAATACTCTTCCCATTTTCAAAGTCACGGCATTCACCACCATGAAAGCAAAAGCCAACAGAACACTGAAGGGCAGCTGCAGAAATAAAACAACATTGGTCAACCCAAACAAAAAACTTTGACATCAAAACAATTACCTACAAAGTCTCCAATATAAATGCCGCAAAGGCCAACGTATAAGTTGACAAACAACAATGATGAGCTGATTCTCCGTTTATATAAACATATGCAAAAATAGTAAGTTGTGAGTGCAAGTTCGGCAACGGATATAAGCCAGCGTTGATTTTTAAATTCAATTCAATATCATACCACCTCTTAAACACTGATTAAAATAATCTAGAAACTTCGAGTAGATTAGTCCCATCATCATAGGCCTATAGTCAAACCTGTATTAGCGGCCATGTATATAGGGCAGCCACCTGTGTGTAAAGGCCACTCTTTATAACCCCAACATGAAACGTTCTATAGAAAAAAAAACGTGGACAGAAAGGCCGCCTGTGTAGAAAGGTTGTTTTCCTTGGGTCCAAAAAGTGACCACTGAAGACAGGTTTCACTGTAATACTCTGTCCAAGCAAAGCCATCACATTGATCACATGCTTTACATGCAATTCCACGTCACACTTACAAGTTGTGTTGCACGTTTTGCCATTGCCCAGCAGATTGACACCCTCCGGGCAATGGCACGAATAGCCTTCTTTCGCTTTCACCGACAGAAGGCAAAGATGACTGCATCCGCCATTGTAATGGCCACACAGGTTGCGCACTGCAATTGCAAACAAAAACATCTATCAACATATAAAGCAGATAAGAAATGGAACAACGTTGTTGGGCAACAGTGCACTACAAATGCTCATCCAATGATCCAACATACACCAAATGTAACGTTTTATTAATAATACCAGAGTAGCCAAAAGTCAACACCATGAACATGGCTGCACTGACGGGTAGCAGAGGACCAGGAAGGAATTCGTGGATACAAATTATGATCTCTAACAAAAGTTTGGCAGGACATTCCTAAAACGTAACACTCTAAAGGTAAAGACAAATTAACTCAGGAGATCGTAGTCTGATTCTAAGCTTTTGAACATTCATAACTTGATGAGTTACTCGACATGTTACCTACACCGAAAACAATTGTGAAGTAAAAAATCCTAAATGTGACGATGTTATCTGACCTTCACTACAGTCAGGGAAGACCATTGTCCCTTTACAGTGCATTCAATAAGTTGTATTTCCTAGTATCTACAGCATCTTATGCCAAGAAAGCAGCTACGTTGACAGTGACCATCTACTCACTGGCTGGTTGTCTCATGGGGTGGAAGACGGCCACGCCCATTGGCGAATACAGTGAATTCAACAGAGTGGCTGCCGGTTGTCCTGTGAATTTGTCAGCTTTGTAGATCGACTCTGTTGTCCAGTCAGTCCAGAACACATAGTCCTCAAACACAGAAATGGAGAACGGATGCTGCCCTTTGGTTTCAGCAACAACCCGCAGGGAAGAGCCGTCCATCTTGCTTGACATAATCACTTGCCGCCTGGCATCTGCCCAATATAGCTGCTCTATTGTAAAGTCGATGGCTAGACCATTTGGCCAAGTCGAGTTCTGACTAAAAATGACTTGCCGCGTGGACGCATCTCCATCCATACTGATCCGTGATATCTTTGGAACCTTTCCCCAATCTGACCAGTAAAGATATCTGAAGAAAATGAAAAAAAAAACTATCAAGGACATATCAAAATCACTTGTTTGGCGTTCTCATCTGATCTGAAAAGTGCCCTCTATCTCTGTTTAAATCTATATTATTTACTTTCAAGAAATCCTTCTACTTCAAATGAAGGCCTTGTGATTGTCAGCAGATATGTTTTGAAATGCATGACTATCTGCACATTATCCTGCATCCATACCCCCACATGCCAGGATCTGGATGTACATCGGTGCCATTTTGATTCTACAACAGGAATGAATGGAGCCTTTGCTGTATTTTAGAATGGTGTCTGTAAAGGCTGCAGTATAATTATGTTGGTGTACCTAGCTACTAAGATAACTGTGGGGTCACGGTTGGATGATTTTTCTTTATGAAATATCGGGTCTTCTAAACGAACAAAAAAGTTTTGCTTACAGAATGACCCTATCGTACCTGTCAATTCAATTATCAAGGTATTATTGATGTGTAATAGTACTTTACGATTTACGACTGACATGATGAAATAAACAAACAAACAAACAAACAAACAAACATATATATGAGACCATCCTTAAAACATCCTTAGGGCCTACATGTCCAGAAAAATCGGAAACGGAAGATCCTAATTTATTTTGTCTAACTCAACACCACCAACTTGACACACCTAAACAAGTGATTCAATATGCATAGCTTAATCATCTCTTATTCTAAGCAATAATAACGGTTTTATCATAGGCCTACCTGTGTTGTGGATCAACAGCTGTATCGCGTGGCTCATCCAGGCCAACTCGAACCAACACCAGTCGATTTGAACCAGTCAACTCTGACACCTCAATGACATTACGGCCAGCATCAGGCCAATAGAGTTTGCGCCCAACCCAGTCGACAGCAATCCCATCGGGCAGCTCAATACCTCCATGAATCAGTCTCTTTTTTCCTTTGAAAGATAGCGAGTATTGGTAGATTGCTTTCTCTTGGTTGTCGGTCCAATACAAGTCGTTACTGTGTGCATCGTATGCCACTCCAACAACACTTCGCAAGCCTGTGAGAACATCTCGGTACTGCGTCGAGTCAAAGTTGACACTGCGTATTGAGTTGCGATCAGAAAAAAT
Organism: Calvadosia cruxmelitensis; assembly: GCA_900245855.1. NCBI lineage: Eukaryota > Metazoa > Cnidaria > Staurozoa > Stauromedusae > Kishinouyeidae > Calvadosia > Calvadosia cruxmelitensis. Next base: position 54,361 of record OFHS01000185.1, read on the forward strand.
GAGATATGGTTTCGGCCCTAATAGCAAGAAAAACGGACAGCATTTTCAAAAGAAAAATAAAACGCATTAGCATAGACACATAGAGGGTATAGCATTGATACAGAAGACTACATATTAAGCACGGCCGTCTTAAGAGTCAAGAGGGCCTAAAGAACTTTCCGTAATAGAGCCTATCTTGCATAGTTAAATATTCTGAAACTTACGGCTCCGTTAAAATGTAATTACTTGATCAATAGTGCTCATACTCACCCCCAGTGGAATGGGTTGCATTAATTCAATGGCATTCTAGAGATGATTTCACTTTGCTAAATCTAGATACTGTAGATAGATAATGTATATATATATAATATATATATATTATAAGATAATATA
>OFHS01000186.1:0-47975 GCA_900245855.1 Calvadosia cruxmelitensis
AACTGGGCACTTCAATATCCTAAACACAGATGGTCAGTGTGGTCTAGAGGCTAGTACGTGTGGCTGCCAGTCAGGCATACCGGGTTCGACTCCCAATCCACCCGACGCATATATCCGTTGTCTTCTGTGGTTTTGATTGTCGAGGGCCCCAAGGGAGACACGCCATCGGCTTATTAGGCTACCCTGGTTAAATAAAGTGACATTTACATATTTTATATTACATAGATCTAGCTTAGGCAATAATAGAATTTGCTGCTAATAAGTGACATTAGTTGGTCAGTGGTTTGGTCACCAGCGTTGCCTCAAGTACTGTGACAGCGCTATTCGTGCGGTGCTAAGCTCTGATTCACAGACTGATAGAGCCAGAAGTACCATGGAGATACATCAAGTGCAGGGGGGTCAGCATATGGTCCTGATTCCTGTCACCTTGCACACAATTGCTTCCCATCTCGGCAACTCGCGAGAGGATAACAGGCTGGGATTGACCCTGGCAGGATTCAAACCCTTGATCTTTGATTCAAAGCAAGCTGCTCTACCGACTGAGCTAGCTGCTAATAAGAGACATTACCAGTAAACAAACTGAATTTTTCTGACAACATATCCAGGGATGATTTGGAACGACAAAGAATTACATAGTGCTGCACTGAAAAGATGCTTTTATTGAACAGTTTCTGCCATTTTAAACTATCACCTGCTCACAATTACAACAACAAAGTGAGTAAATGACTATTCCTCTGACCCACAAGTGGAGATTTAATGTCTCTAAACAAAGCAGATTTTCTCTCAGCCAACAAGACTTTCATAAACTGGCATGGCCTGGAAATTTTGAGGTAAGGAAGTTCCAGCAGTGCCATTTCACTGGCAGGCACTTCAACACATCAGAAAATTTGGTTAAATGGACTTACTTGGTTTCTTGATTTCTCAAAAGATAAAAGAGAGCAGACCATTCCGACTGGATCTGTTGTCAGAAAATGGACAAAATTACTCTTAACATCTAGAAAATGCCAAAACGGCAAAAGAATTGTATGCTGTGCAAAATTAAAATTTCATCTCACTAACCATTGCTCTCTTTAGATTCGTCAAAGATTCGTTTCAGTTCTTCATTTTGGCTATTGCTCCATTTAGCCATGGATGCTTTCTTTGACCTGAAACCAAAACAAATTAAAAGTTAAAACACAAAATGATATTCAGTCATACCTGTATTAAGGACCACCTCTGTAGAGCAGCCACCTGTGTATAAAGGCCACTGTTCATAACCCCAAAATGACACTTTCTTTTAAAACCAGCCTGGACAGAAAGGCCACTTGTCTATAAAGGTTATTCTCCTTAGGTCCTAAAGGTGACAATTATAGACAGGATTCACTGTAATTGAAACCACGAGGGTCACTTGAAGGTGGTCTTTCAAGGCAGGTGGTCATATAAGAAAGGTTGGATTGTATAACAGTCAGGATTGCAATAATCAACCTTGGGAACATCATATGTTGTTGTTGTAAAGTGTTTAGTTCCTAATTTGAATGTAGTTGACATCTGTAACATCTCTTTAAAGCTCACACATTCCACACATGAAAGCATTGCTGTTGTCATTTGAGAACATGGTATATATAAGTACGGTTGAATGTGTTTCGAACAAAGCAATTTTCTGGCGTCATTCCCTGTGGCAAAGGTCAACTTGTTTATAGACTGAAATGCATTGGGGTTGCGCTTAGCAAATTCCTAGCTTTAGAATTGCATGAAATTTTGATAACACAGAACATAACTATCACCGATGTCTGGTGGTGATACTAATTGTTGAGACGTCAAAATTACAAATGTCTTTACTTAAATCAACATCAATATAGCTCTAAACCACTACGTCTACAAAGGCTAGTTTTTATGCATCATTATAGCTATTGACAAAGACTATACTGACTTAAGTATATTTTCGTAGAATAAGAATCGTGTTTACCGTGGAAGGTCTTTTGCTCTTTCGACTAATTTCAATCTCACGAGCTTGACAGCAATCTATCAATGCAAACGAAAAAGAGTATTATGGACTGTTTGAAGCAAACATTCTGGATAACTGTTTGTGTTGAATCTCAAGCTGCAACCTGACGATGGGTTCTTGTTTTGTCAGTGATGTTGTCCAAGATGCACTGAACGGGATCTATGGAAGCGAAATATACAAACATGACTTAGCACTAGACTGAAAATGAGTGGCACAGAAAAATTCAGCCAAGTCAAGCTCAATGACGGCTGATTAAGACAAATCTCCCTTTTCCGTTGTGCAGAATAGGAATAGATATCAATTTACGCCAATCAGCTTCACCCCTGATGTTATTCTTCCCTTTACTATCTTGCTATGCCCCATTTTCCCTCAGAAAGCCACAGGTTATTTATCCCTCAGGAATTTAAGTCAGAGTAACATTTGCGATGGAGCTTCTGTCCATCCTTAACTCCAGTGGCGTAGCCAAGGGGGGGGCTAGGGGGGCAGTCGCCTCCCCAATGCTCTTTCAAGTCATAAATTAAACAAGGCGAAATCCGGTGAGAAACTAGTTGGGGTGAGGGTAACTCTTTTCTGTAACATGATTATTACTGTCTAACATTCGAAACTGCAGTTCTGCAGAAAACTCTAACGTGTTCTTGCAGGTACACCAACCCCCCAAAAAATTTTCGCTCAAAATTAAAAGCTGGCTACGCCACTGCTTAACTCTAATTTAGGAACAGGAACTTCTGTCAGTTTCTTTCTTAGAAACATTTCTGTAATCAATTGATGAGCTCCATCGTCCAGGGTTGGGATTCAGAGTTTTCTTTCCTCTAGATAGCTTTTAGGCCCGACGACCTGGCTGATGATTGGCACACCTCACTATGAACTGATACCATGTGAAATCCATGTGAAAATCATGTGAAAAACCGTGTGAAAAGAGTTGGAAAACTGATTTCGTGTTATGGAGAGATCGATAGCTACCGACACAAGGAATCAACACGTCTTGCTCAGAGCGAATCTCACGATAACTCATTTTACTAAATAACACATCACATCACATAACACCTTACTTTACCGGAACTAACACTGTTTACATACAGTGACACTTCTGATTGAATCGTCAAAATAATTATGTCATTACAATTTCCAACAAAAAGTGCCCTTTTCACATCGTTTTTCACTCTGTTTTCTAATTCACATGGTTTTCACATGATTATGGATTCATAGTGCCTATATCTGGGATAGGATAGGGAGACGTGTCTATTTTTACTGTCAGTCAGACGGTCTTATGAATGTTGGAAAACATCATGCCAAATTTGCTATCTCTCCCTTAACGGGAAGGAACACACATTATTAACCCTTGTCCTGCTATTGACGTGTATACACGTTTTCAAAGCAAATCAAAAGTAGCAACACATAACCAATCAGATAGTTAGTCCTTAGCAAGCAACCAATCAGCAATTGGTGAAGCGACTTCAAGTCTTCATTTAAATAGTTTTACAAGCAGGACAGGGGTTAATAAATACAAGATGAGGCTACTGTAGATTTAACTGTAAGCTGGAATTCAACAACATATAAACAATCAACGTTGTAGGCATTGTCTGCCGTTACAATGGTAGACTTGTCACCTTCATCTTGCCGATATTGATCAAAAAGAGATTTCAGTTCTTCCTCTTCTTCAAATGTCCATTTCTCGCGCCGCTTTGGACCACTGTTGGAAATATAAAATGTACCTATTGAACAAATATCGATGCAATACTTTGATGTTAAAGATGCAATTGAGAGCATGGCTCCCCACCCTAATTTAATTACATTTTAAATACATTTTCTATCATTGGAATCCGCTGTCCTGTTATTGTTGTAGCCCTCAGGCCTCGTTGCTCAAACTTTTTGGAGAGCTGAACTGGAGAAGCGCAGACACTCCTCCAATTCCATGGTACCGTTTGCGCGATGCCCCAGTTGCCCAAAGTCCATTTTGCCATCACCCTGTGGAAAAGGGCCCTGGCCGCCCATCTCCAATTCACTATCCTCTGACATTGCTGTTGCATATTTTCAAATCATTACAAATGACACACAATTGGTTTTCAACCATTCTCCCTGGTTCCTCTTCACTATGAATCCAAAACCATGTGAAAACCATGTGAGATAGGAAGCACCATGTGAAATACCATGTGAAACTTCAAACACCATGTAAAAATTACCTGAAAACCATGTGAATTAGAAAATAGAGTGAAACACCATGTGAAAAGGGCACTTTTCATACGGTTTTTCCCATGATTTTCACATGGATTTCACATGGTAACAGTTCATAGTGTCTAGTTCTAACGAAGGTCTGATACATAAATAATCACATGAAACTGTTACTGGGTTGCCCTGCAAGTTACGTTAGCCAATGCCATGTTGCACTTACAATGCTCCAACAGAGCCATAACCCTCCGCAATCTCAAAGCAATCAAGGGCATTCTTCCAGAACAAAATCTCCACAAATAACATTGGTTTTTCAGGAATCATGGAGAAGAACTTTGATAAAATGAAACGTGCAAGGTCAACCAATTCCTGTAATGGCAAAATGCATTCCACTGAGTCAATTACTTTCTTCAAAGATTACAATTACAAATCTTAATAGGATAACTTAAATGTGAAAAGTGGGGTTAAAACAATATGAAAAACAATTAAAATGTCACAAACGTATTCTCTAGATGCTTTACCAACCAACAGTACACATTTCGGCAGCTAGTGACAGCTACTGAAACTTACCTTATATTGATGAGCTCCTGAAAATTTCAATATGCGATCAAAAGTGCGGAAAAGGGACAACTGGAACAGCATAGCAGGAATCCGTTGTCCAACTGCAATTCTATGCAGCATTTTTGTGATACAATGATTTGTGAAAGCAGTGTTCTGTTCAAAGTAGTTCAACAAATGGCAATATGGCTGCAAGACGCGTGCATCAACCAATCTGCAAGCAGAAACAAGAGAGAGATGATGAAAGATGAGAAACAATACATTTTGAAATGAAAGAATGTTATGGTCAAGTTAAGAAGGCTGAAGCAGTTTATCAGGGCTTATCTTGGATGTTGAATATCCTAAAACTTCCGGCTCTGTCAAATACTTTGTAGAAGGCAAAGATAGAGGCTATCGCATCCCATAAGTCCATAATATATGTTTGATAGACAGGTTGCTGGTCCCACGACAGGGATAGATGGCAGATTACCAAGGAGTACATATGGTCGTTGATGGCAGATATCTATGTCGTAAGTCACAGCGTAGGATAGAACAGACAGAGTTGTTGACAATACGAGGTTCAGATGGGAAAGAGAGTGATTACAGGATGACACAGCCACATATGCATACAATTACTTGAGTACACTATGACGACATCAATATTACACTGATTAAGCGTCAGCCACTTCAACTTTGCCACATGAGATGTCTGAAAACCAAGCTCACATGCAAAGCAGGGATGCATTGAATCAGTGGCAGATTTCATTTTGCACAATCTAGATGTTCTGCTTTTGGATGTTGGAGACTGTCATTGACAAATGGCTATTCAAACGCCTTTTCTGGTCTTTTCTGGTGACACTGGACTAGCATAACATTTGACAGAGTCAGTGTCTAGTCCTGTTGGTCTTCATGCGAACCCCACTAACACTACGAATTCAAGATTGTGTGAAAACCATTTGAAAACCATGTGAAATTGGAAGCCCCCTCCGTCCGCAAATCTATGTGAAAATCAAACACCTTGTTAAAAACTATGTGAAAACCATGTGAATTCTATGTGAAAAGGGCACTTTTCACGCGGTTTTCACCCAATTTTGCACATGGCTCTGTTTCATAGTGTAAGACAGTTGTTCACATTTTCATATGGAGTTTGCATGGCTCCGGTTCAGTGTAAGAAGGAAGTTTTGTTTATCGGAGGAGATGAGTAGAGGAAACCAAAATCACCACTGTCAAAGGCACAGCCTTCCTCATCTTATCTGACTTCATGCACCTCAATAAATTGCATATTTACAAACAGGCTACAGTTATATGATTATCATTTTGGACAGTTCATTCCTACATGTTTCGTATATTTAAAAATCTACTTGCTAGAAACATTTATAATATTTTACAGAATTAAAATTAACTTAGTTACATTAAAAATGTGTTAAAACTGCAGGTTCAAGCAGAAGCATTGGGGGTCATATACATGAGGTCGGCGTTTTAACGGTAATGTATGTTAGTTATCTAGAACCACGGATAGGAGCGATATATTTACATGTCCTCTGAGTAAGAGTAAAGGTTACTAGCTTGAAAACTACTCTAAGTAAAAGTAAGTTACTCTGAGTATTTTCTTTTCTTATTTACAACATATCCTCACAGGTAATACAGTGAAACATGTCTATAACGGTCACCGCTGGGACCTGAGAAAAGTGACCTTTATAGACAGGTGGCCTTTTTGTCCAGGTTGATTTCTATAGAAAGTATTATTTTGGGGTCATGGAGAGTGGCCTTTAAAAAGTTAACAGGTGGCTGCTCTATAGAAGTGGCCGCTAATACAGTTTTGACTGTATCTCCCTGAAAGTCATTTATCAAGACAAGAGTGTACCTTCGTAAGAATGAACTGATGTCAAATTGTTTCTCTGTGTAATGAACAACTTCTTCCTCTTCTTCTTCTTCATCTTCAACTTCTTGAATAGCGTCATCTCCTTCCAGTTCTAATTTGTCATCAATAATCAAGAGTTCTACATCAATACATTTGTATATCCCTAGATAACATTATGAATCCAAAAATGAGTGACAACCATGTTAAAACAATGTGAAAAAGGAAGCCTCCTTGGAAAACCATGTGAAATAACAAGCAACACATGAAAAACTATGTGAAGTTGGAAAACGAACAAATAGCATGTGAAAAGTGCCTTTCTTGCACAATTTCACATTGTTTTTCACATCGTTTTTCACATTATTTTCACATGGATTTCACAATCTTTCATTTCGTAATGAGACGACAGCACTCTTTCTTTTAAAACAGAAGATTTAGACGAAGCAACACACAATACAGTGAAATCTGCCTAATTTGCAGACCTGTAATCCGAATATTCATCTAATTTGCACTTCGATCTTGGTCCCTTGATCTTGTGCATTTGTCTTCTGGCTATTGTTCATTGGAAGACAACTGTTTTCCTATTATTCCTAATTCGAAGCTCGTATAATTCGAAGGATTTTTTACGGTCTTTGACACTTCGCTTCAAGCGGATTCCACTGTCCACAGCATTGACTTATGTTAGTAACACATTACCTTGCGGCACCACTGCGTCCGTGTGGTTTATTACAGCTGTAACTTCCGCTGCAAAGTATAACACAATATCACGTTTGATTCATTATTGGATTATTTTAAATGCTCAACAAATTGCAGAATGAAAATCATCACATTGATAATAAATAAATACTAAATAACTAATAATTAATAAATAATATCATGATAATTATCAGCAATAATTATACATAACTTATATCAGCAATTTTGCTTACATAATGACCCTTAATCGTATCTGTCAATCTAATTATCGATGCACCATTGATGTGTAATAGTATGTTACAATTTATGACTGACGTGATGAAATAAACAAACAAACATATTAATTCTGTCTGATATATCAGATTCTTATTTATCATCAAACTTGTATTAGCGACCATAGAGCAGCCACCTGTGTATAAAGGCCACTTTTTATAACCAAAATGACACTTTTTAAAGAAATCAAGCTGGACAAAAAGGCCACCTGTCTATAAAGGTCATTTATTTGAGGTCCCACAGGTGACCACTATAGACAGGTTTCACTAAATAGCATGTGAAAGTCACATGATATGCAAATAGCTACCTGGAAATTCTTTCACAAAAATTTCTTTCAACAGGTTAAACTCTTTCTCACAGGAGACCGCAGCGTTGCCAAATTGTGTTTCCTCGGGCCAAACTTTCCTGTGAACACAATGAGGAATGTGACATCTTACGAGCTATATTTGTGAACGCATTTCATCTACACTTGGAAAATCAAATATGCTCGAGCTCTGTATGCTTCAGAAGATCATTGCGTGTTAAAGCAATATGGAATACTCGTTTTAAGTCTTAATAAGTCTTAATGAGCATCTATTTGAAATGTCAACCTATGTAAATATATCATATTTGAGTACAGTGTAGCCCGTTAATATCACCTCGGTTAATATCACAACCCGCTTAATATCTCTACAGTTTGAGAACCAAGTTCTGTCTGAATCAACTATTTGTACCCGCTTAATATCACGACCTGCTTATTACCACGATTTTTGATTGGAAAATCATAGTGATATTAACGAGGTTTCACTGTAACTACTGTTAACTGAAGCAACAAAGTCAAACTCAATTAATCTTTATGACCCAAGTTTGCTCACTGTCCTAACGGATCACATTCCATAGAGTTTCAGTGAGCTTGCTTCTTAACATTCTTATTTTGACATCAATTTCGGCGACAAAATGATTAGTAGTGGTTGTCCTAATGGTTAGACCATCTGTCTTGCATGCAGAAGATTAAAAATCAAAGCCCGGCTGGATCAGATTAAGTTTAACAAAGTAACATACCGTGCAGATCGCAATAGACCAAGCGCATGGTGGCAATCCTTTTGACGGAGGTCTAGTTGTATCTTTGCTAGGGCAATCTCCCTAGATCACAAATATAATTAACACAGTATCATTAGGCATGCAACCAATTAAGAAGTGATCACATTATTATTTAAAATTGACAACAAGGCAGCATACGTTTGTTCATAGGTAATTGCACTACGAACTGGAACCGTGCAAAATCCATGTGAAAATCATACGAAAAATGTTGTGAAAATCATGTGAAAAGTATTTTTGATCTATTTTCAATTCACATGCTTTTCCGCATGGTGCTTGCTATTTCACATGGTTTTCACACATTTTTGCATTCATAGTGTTAGTAGATAGAGGGAATTACACGTTTTAGTAGCTTGTAGTGAACTGGGTTTCATTGCAGCAAATGCGTTTTTGATTGGCTGAACCGTGGTCGCCGATAACTAAAACCATGGCTAGTATAAACAGTCACAATAAAAAAGCAAAAATTGTGTTTCCAAATATTCTCTGCAAGGATTCGACTATCTAAAGAGACCTTACTTGATAATGCCAAGTTGACGCATTACCAAGGTGAAACCGCTGTAGTGGCAACCTACTTTTGAAATTACTTACTTTAAAAGTACTTTATATCTGGAGAAGAGTACGTTTTAGATATGCATTGCACAGCAAATGTAGCAAAAACGTGTAATGGATCACAGTTACTTTTTCTGCAGATATAGCTGTGGTGAACTACATTTCTAGAGAGCAGTCCCGGCTGCAGTCGACGAAGGTAGCAAGTCATTCGACCTACCGCTGAACAGAAGAAATAATTACAATATCATTCAATTGCCGTGGCAACATACCGTTGCTCATCCATGGGAGCATCTGATGCTGTATCAAATGGGACAATTTCATCGTCGTCATTTGCACCAAGATCAGATTGAACAAGTTTGGAAAGTGTAGGAGAAACCTCATCTTGCCACATCTTTTCAAGCTGTTCTGCGGTCATAATTTGAGGTGCAGCTGAACGACGATTCTTTTTCTTTTTTGGCCTGGCAGTTCTCTTCTTCTTCTACATGATAATAAGAAGCAAATTTAAGAATCCCTCAAACAGTTTATACCATTTAAAATACAATCAAACCAATCTGAGATATTTTGGAAACACAGCAGTGACATTTCTTAGAGAGTAATTCTTAGGTGACCTTATAACAGAATGGGATAATTTTGGGGTCCATGTTGGTTTGAAGCCAAATTAAACGATACACAACACCAATATTACTATGAACTGGAGCCGTGTGAAATCCATGTGAAAATCGTGAGGGCTTAAGCACATGCTTCGAGTGCCTGCTGGATAAACGACCTTGCTCTAAAGATAATTGAAATAAAAGAATACCCTTCAGACGGACATAAATCCTTTCTCACCTTGACAAGAATAACACCTTGCTGTTTTGTAAATCCATCCAGCATCTTCAGGTAAATGTGAAATGTTTCAATCAAATCTTTCAAGTAAGATCTACACAAAAAGCAAATCAAAGCCTTTGTAAATTTCTCATCATAATCATCATATCATCAACATATTTTCCGAAAGTGACCCAGTGAGCCAGAAAACTTGTCTCAAATGGCGGCCCTCAACATTTAAAAATATTATTCTACAAGGTTGTTCATGGAACACTACAGCTCAGATTACCATCGGATGTCCGTCTTAATAATTTACAAACACGTGGACATTGCATGTGTTTCCATGTTGACACCGCTAAAAGTAATTCAAGACATTTCTATTTTTTCAATCATGTCGTACCCCACTGGAACGCACTCCCTGAAGAGATAGTTAACTTGAAATCCTTACATTCTTTCAAGAAACACATTGCTTTATACATTACCTGATATTACCTGATGTTAAATTCACTGTGTAGTTTAAGTGCAATTTTTTGCATTCGATACGTGTATTCTGTTTGAACTAATATTTTTCAAATAAACAGACACATGATGATCATCATAAAGCGGAAACTATCACATCATGGTGATGTCTGTCATCATTCCCTTTACAAATTTCGGATACCGTTTCTCTACAGAGTTCTGTTAGGCGCCATTCAAAGTATACAGTAATAATAACAATGCAGTATTCAGTAAATATCGCGACAGTCAGAATTTACGTAACAATAATGATAGTGAATCAACTTTTTATAAAGGATTGATATTTTCACCAATCGCTTGCTGTAATCAATACGGATCAATTACAAGGCTAACATTTTTAGACATTTAATTTTTTCTAAAAATACTTTTTTATAGCCACGCTTAAAATCGTTCAGGTTTTTCTCTACTTTGAGTTCAATCAGTTCATGTGTCGTACTTTACATTAATGTCCGCCGCCATAGTGCGTCATTAACACAAATATGATCACAGAAGAATCTTCAAATTGAATAAAACAATGTGATGCAAAGAATACAAACACGTACCGGGCTTGAATTTTCAATGAATACTTTCTAAGAAGAGTGATAAAAATGTCACGGTACTCGTCAACATACACAATATTGCCTAGAACGAAAACATTGAGGTAAATAACCAGATCTACGAAACAAATGACAGAAATTCCATCATAGATAGATAGATCTGGGTGATATGATTCCACCTCGTACGAGGTAAACATTTTGGTAAATAGACATACATCATTTACACTAAATTCAATCCAGTCACGAAAAACGCGAAGGTAATTTCTACAGCTTTGTTTAGACCAAATTGAGTAATAATTGCTTTCAGTTTAAATACCAATCTAAAGATAAACAGGATCGGTAGGTATCATCAGTGTCCTTTTTCACTGGCTAGAAATTAGGAAGCAAGAGCTGAGCTATCTGTGATGGAGTTACAGTCAAATCTATATTAGCGGTCATCTCTATAGAGCAGCCACCTGTGTATAAAGGCCACTCTTCATAACCCAAAAATGACACTTTCTATAGAAATCAACCTGGACAGAAAGGCCACCTGTCTATAAAGGTCATTTTCGTCTGGTCCGAAAGGTAACCATTATAAACAGGTTTCACTGCGCTTACTTTTCATGACAGTGGCGGCACCTCTTGAATCTTCATCACTTGACTTTCCCATGACCATGATATACATTAAAATCTCATGATAGCACCGCAGAGCAAGATGGAGTCTGAAATAAGTTCAATACAGGCCATTAACGTAAGGTTTTACATTAATAAGCAGTAGTTAGAGACAATTTTAGTTGTTCGTCATCATCATCATCATCATCATCATCATCATCATCATAATGTCCTATGCCAGAGGAGCATTTTTCGGCTATGAATATGTGACGCCAGAATGATAGTGTACATTAAAAGGATATGTAGCATAGACCACTGGGGCTGTAGAGACAGCAATAACAATACCTGCAGCAATGCAAGACGTTTTGTGGAGACCATCAACTTATCAAGAAGCGAGTTTCCAGCTTACGGGAACAATTGTTAGGCAAGCCGGTCACACATAATAAAGCATGGGGGGCAGTTATGTATGTATTTGTAAAATTATGAAAAACAGCACGAACAACCACATTACGAACAGAATGATTAAATTATGGTATACAATGACAGATAGCTATAAAAGCTAAGTTATCAAGTGAGCATTATTAGTTAGGGATAATTCTTTTAATCATTGAAATACAACACTGTACCTTTTCGCCCACACCTTGGCTTCTCTCTTGTCTGTCGTCATTTGGTCATAGTATGTAAAGAGTTGTCGCAAAATGTACTGAAAAGTGTTGACAGATAACGTCTCTCTGCATAAAAATAATGATTAAATTGCATAAATAAAACAAAATAAATTACATTGATTGTACAGAGCTCAACAGGAACGGCAAACGTAAAGGTTTTGATGTTTAGCAAGGATAACCCAATAAGCTAATAGCATGTCAGTTGGGATAGGAGTCGAACGCTAATTGGCAATCATGCATACTAGCTGCTAGACCGTACCGACAAAGATAACAAGCGCTGCTAGCATAGGAACCCTGTAGCGACAAACCCATCGCCAAGCACTGTAACACTGATAAGCAGTGGAGATATTACTACTAGACTACAGTTGATATATGGGGTGGGTGGGAGGAAGTTGCGTCTTCGCGATTGGTATGGTAGCTCAGACATCGCACTCTTGCTTGTCTCCCTCCTATTACTGCTTCTTGTCAATGGCATAACGAGCGAACTCCTTGCAAGCGCAGATATCAGCATGGAATAAGCAGTGCTGCTTATGAGGCAGCAGCATGACTCAAACGCCGTAAGATCGCTGACATGGCTATGCGGACTCCCTGTTTGACAGTACAGTACAGGGGACTGGCAGCAAATACGATCGCTTTACGCTTGGCTTGAGTTTAACTTTCCCGAAATATTATTTACCTACATATAAACTTCAATTTGATTGATGTACCTCACACATTCTAGCTTCATTGAGTGATGTCGATTGAAACTCATGAAAAATCTAAGAAAATGAAACAAATGGATTACACATTATAGGAAAATAAATTTGCAATGCAGTTTGGATGTAAACCAGTTTCCACATGGTTTTTCAAATCACTTTCATTAAGGATTTCACATGGCCCAACAGTCCACCACACATATTATGTGATCCTAATATCAAGCAGGGTCAATATCTATGATTTACCGCAAGCTCCAGAGATAATATGATTCATCGTTATCTTGAGCCTTCTTATGAATGATGTTATCCTGCGGAAAAAATAGAACAATTGTTAGCTCATGTGCATATAAAATGATAGATTAGGAAATATCTCAATTCCCGCTATATCTGTCTATATTCACCGAAAAATGTGTTTATCATTTGAACTGTAAGGCTATGTCACATTTCTTATTATTTCTTTTATATTAAATTTCTTGTGTAACCGCAAAATCAACACAGAAACAAATGTGTTATTACCAAAATGTGTGACCTTCCATTGGCTCATCTAGCAATATTATTGCATACTCAGTCTCTAGTTCTAGATTTTTATGCAATGACAAGGAAAACATTTCATTGGAAAGCAACCTCATATAATGGGTCAGTTGTTATTTGTTGGAATAATCGTAATTACAAACTTGTATGTAATGAATTGCTCACAAAATTATAGTTTATTTCTAATTGGCTTATCCAACAATAGAAGTGTAAATCTTGTCACGTGTTTGACGTTGTGTTCTGTTAATGAAACGGCAAAGGACCGTAAAAACGGTTAAACTCATCAGCCCAAGATGAGCGTGGCGTGGGTGCTTGGTCGGTGGGAGGTATGCGGCATGCGTTGTGTGCTGCTAGCATGGGAACCCTGTCACTACCAACCCACCGCCAAGCACCGTCACATTGATAAGCAGTGGAGATGTTAATAATAGACTACAGTTGATATGTGGGGTGGGTGGGAGGAAGTTGCGTCTTCGCGATTGATACGTAGCTCAGACATCGCGCTCGTGCTTGTCTCCCTCCTATGACGTCAGCGTGGAATGGGGAGTGCCTGGGGAGTGCTGCTAGGAGGCAGCAGCATGACTGACACGCCGTAAGACCGCTGACATGGTTGACCGCTGGTTGACAATACATTACAGGGGACTGGTAGCAAATACAATCGCACAACACTTGGCTTGAGTTTAACTTCGCCGAAATATTATTTAGCTATATCAAAAAATTGATTTCATAAAGGTAGGAGAAACATGCGCCAAAGTACAAAATAACAACAAAATTGTCTTTCACGTGTGTGACATTCATTCGTTACCAACCTTCACTGCATTCATCAATGGATTGTAGCACTGTTCCACAAAATTACTGCAAAATTCTTTTAAAAACATCCTACAACAAGAAAAAATACAAAATGAATAAAAATATATTTGATTGTCGGAGCACAGAAGTTCTATGTCGGAATAAGATCACTATCTAATTTGGTTAATTATATTACCTTGCCTCTTCAGCAAGTAAAAATTAGGACAAAGAGATAATTAAGGTTATAAAAAATTTAAAATAGAAAGTCACACTGACACAGCAATTTTCAGTAGCTCTCAGTAGGCGTGAACAGAAACAAAAAATGCATCAGCTACTTTTTCAGCAGATGATGGTTCATATCGTTCAGAAAATAAATATACAATTAAAATTTAAAGGATGTATAGAAAGGAAAGATACAGTGAAACTTGTCTAGAATGGTTACCTTTGGGACCTGAGTAAAATGACCTTTAAAGACAGGTGGCCTTTCTGTCCAGGATCATTTCTATAGAAAAAGTCATTTTGGGGTTATGAAGAGTGGCCTTTATACACAGGTGGTTGCTCTATAGAGGAGGTCGCTAATACAGATTGACTTTAATAAGCAATTGATAAAAGCAATAGCAGTCACTACATTGAAAGTTGCTAAATATTATTCATTTTATCCATAAAACAGCTTAATTTACAAACAAATAATGCAATGCCTGATGTATTTTTTATAAAGGGTTGTTACATTGAACTTGACAAACGCACCGGATACTGATTGTTGATTCTCTTTCTAAGTTGGATTCTTTCATTTCTCTCTTATTGATGTGCTTCTTTGCTGGTTGCTTGTGAAAATCAAATGACACTTCATCCGCATCTGTAGTAATACGAGAGAAATGAAAATGAATTAACCCCTGTCCTGCTAGTAAAACCATTTAAATTAAGACTTGAAGTCGCTTCACCAATTGCTGATTGGTTGCCTGCTATGGACTAACTATCTGATTGGTTATGTGTTGCTACTTTTGACCTGTTTCGAGAACGTGTATACACGTCAATAGCAGGACAAGGGTTAATATAGTTTATAGATAGTGTCAGTACGGTCAAACCTGTATTAACGGCCACCTCTATAGAGCAGCCGCCTGTGTATAAAGACCGCTCTTCATAACCCCAAAATGACACTTGCTATAGAAATCAACATGGACAGAAATGTCACCTGTCTATAAAGGTCATGTTTCTCAGGTCCCAGAGGTGACTGTTATATAGACAGGTTTTACTGTACGTGCTAATTCGATCACTCGTGAATGTTGTGCACATTTGTATCTGGGAGTTTTGTAAAACTGGGTGACGTGTATGTTTCTGGTGTCATACAAGATGTCAAGTGTTATGGTGTTGCAGTGTCATATGCGTCGTGTGTTGTATTGTTCCCGTGTCGGTGGTAGTGTTGTATAGTCATACGTTGCAAATGAATGATGCAGTTCCTTGTCGAATGAAAATCAGTGTGCTGAAAGTTCTTGGCGAGGAGCCACTCACAGTGTTGTCTTCTCTGTCTTCCTTGCATTGAATCTAATTCTTACAATATTGATTCAGACTCATAGATTGAAACCTGTGCTGTCACAGGAAAGTCACTCTGCCATAAAACTTCAGTTTAGCTTCTTGAAATCTGATTGGCTGAGAACATGATTAGAAATCTAGAAAAAACACCTATAGCTGTCATTACACAGCTACGAATTTTGAATATCTCTTGGGATCATATCGAACAATGAACAAGGAGAATTTCTTGTAATAAAAGGTTCAGTTCTCTTTGTCCACCTCATTTGACTGACACTTATGATAAGAAAGTTGATGATTTTTTGGAAAATGGCTCTTGAATCAAACACCCAAAAAACTTATTGTTTATCTAGTCGACGAACTAGCTGATGCATTGTTTTATAAAACGGTTACCACAAAGTCAGGCGTGTTTGGATTGCCTGATATAAACATTCCGTTGTAGGGAGACACACGTAACGCTAACAAGCACCAGCCATACGTTATTTTTCTGTTACTTTTTTCATGTCTCCTTAATTACATCCTGCCTGTTTGATCAGGCAATCCTGCCCATGTATAACCCTTTGATGCAGTTCAAGGAGGTTAGGCCTACTGCTTACACAAACTTGCATGAAGTTTATAAACATGTTCCACTGTGGCATAGTTGTGGCAATGCAGCAGACATGTACAACTCGATTAACATCATCCTAGTGGCAGTAACAAAGTTTGCAGATAAACAATGAACACAAAGTGTAAACTTGTTGAATCTAGAGAACATGACAGTAAGCAAATAATAACGTGACATTAACCGACATGAGCTTGTTTGTTTGTTTGTTAGTTTCTTTGTTTGTTTGTTTGTTTGTTTGTTTGTTTGTCTGTTTGTTTGTTTATTTGTTTGTTTGTTAGTTAGTTTGTTTGTCTGTTTGTTAGTTTGTTTGTCTGTTTGTTTATTTGTTTGTTTGTTAGTTAGTTTGTTTGTCTGTTTGTTAGTTTGTTTGTTAGTTTGTTTGTTTGTTTGTTAGTTAGTTTGTTTGTTGGTTAGTTACTTTGTTTGTTTGTTTGTTTGCTTGCACAAGTTCAACTTCACTTACTTGTGATATTGTGATGATAGACAAGAGTTGATTTTCGATCTATTCCTTTCCTATTTTCAACCCAAAATGATCCACGGAATCTACTATGCCTGAAATGAATCAAATGAAAGTCCATGAAGGAGGGAATTAAAGAGACCTTTCAATCAGTTTTGAAGTGTAAATTACAGAATAAAACAGACTTACAAAGAGAACTCTGCGAGAAGAGAGACTACAAGTGCTACAGTCAAACCTGTATTAATTAGCAGCCACCTCTATAGAACAGTCACCTGTGTATAAAGGCCACTCTCCATAACCCCCTAATGACACATCTATAGAAATCAACCAGGACAGAAAGGCCAAGTGTCTTTAAAGGTCATTTTCCTCGGGTCCCAATGGTGGCCCACTATAGACAGGTTTCATTGTACTGACATAGAGAGTACGAGAGATCATCAGGTTACCAAAAATTATTTAAAAAATAAAGAAGTTAAAATATAGTGTACCTTGAGCCAATCCTTTCTCGAGCTGTTTTCTTCTCTAATGCTTCTGCTTCACGAATCATTGCCAATTCCCTGGAAATACAAAGGCATAACATACAAGTTAAAAACAATGAGATTAGAAACATGCAAATTGGACATATTTGATAAGACACAACAACTTTCAATATTATCTAACACAAATACGAAACTATGCGAAGATACAAAGATACTGTCGAATATCAAGTAGCTGTCACTCAGAAATGATAGATTAAATTTTTAATTTAGTAAAAAATATCCTAAGCTAACTTTGTTAGCGCTTCCGACCGAATATTTCTCAAGTTGATATTCCGAGGTCAATATCTTTCTTCTCTCCAAGGTCTTAAACGAAGCAGAAATACTTTTTCCAATCGCATGTTCTCATTAACCTCTGGCTAGACCTAATACATCTATTTCTGGCCCAATCAACAAATAAATTTGTTTGATTTTTCGTGGTTTTATCCTCAAGGATCCCTAAGGAGACATACCATTGGCTTACTGGGTTACCCAGGGTTACCCATGTTAAAACAAACTTTTATCAAAATGTGTGAAAGTAGAAAGGACTTCATTATGATACACAACTGCAACGTGATTAAATAAATTATGTCTGCTAATAATTATAAATTTATAATTACAAGGAAATGATGAACAGTTAATTCACCTCGTCTCTTTCTTTTTCTGAGCAGTTGTGGTTGACGCACCAGCAACTGCAAGCTTCTCGGGATTCTGCAAAGATGTTATCAAAAGCAATGTCTTAGAATACAATACAACCATACTCCATTAATATCCCCCACTCTCATTGTAGTAGTCTCGTATTAACGTAGCCTCACTCTCATGCAATCCCAACAAATTGTCGAGTGAACATGATGTGTGTTTATTGAGTTCTTTATACTCTTGAAATAATGAATAAATTGGGATAACAAATTAGATGTGTCCGCAAAGGAAGTATGACAACTTGAATTCAACCAGGGCGGATAGCCAGCAAAGTGAAGGAAAATGCCTAATAGTGTATTCATCATCATCATCATTTTATTTATTTCTCCTCGCATTCTACTACTTCCTGTTTCCAAGCAAGCAGTTGCCTCTATGGAACGTTTTACAGAATAGCGAGTTTAAAAGCAAGATTATCCACAGAAAGGAGCTAAACTAGTTAAAAAATGGACATGATGTGTTAAAAAGACTTTACATGCAGCTATTGTTTGAATACACTAAAAATTGCACTTAATTTAGAATACTTCATGTTAACAGATTTTTAAAATCAAGGCTTGAAATGGAAATTTTAAAACTATTTCTCTTTGGGCACGTTGCCACAGACGGATGTTTATTTAAAAGTTCGTTAAAAAATTTGGGTATTAACAACGTTCTACAGAACACAATCTCTCACATTCAACGCAAACGAAAACACAAACAAGAAGAGTTTAGCGTGACACACGACACTGCAGTGATATACTACACCATCCTCCAAGCAAACCATCTTAATCGTATCAGCTAGAGAAGGGACAAACTTCGAATTTAATTTAATTTTCTCTAACTTTGGGGCCAACATTCGAAATCGAAATCAAATTCGAAAAAACAAAGCTGAAAAATCGGCTTTGCAAATTATTATTTTCTGATACAGAACATACGATTTTCTTCCTCAAACCAATGCCGAGACAATGCTCCAATAATGGTTTTCTGCTCCTGTATAGGACTAGGCTACTGGGAAATTCCAAGGGAAATGAAAACGCGTGTCACAAAGTGGCTTCAGTTGCCCATAGACTTGTTGTTCCACAGAGAGTTGTTCTCTTGAAGGAAATCAAAATTGCTCGAATTCGTTTTTCCGAATTTTGAAATTTGAAATTGAAAATTTCTAATACTGGACTTTGTTCCATCTCTTATATCAGCACACAAGATGGCTATCTTGATCCATAGATACTTGGCGCACAATGGTTATAAAATACATCAAGTCTACCCTATTATGCTATCATGATGATGATAATACAGTCCAACGTGCTTAATATCCAAATGTATATGCAGAACAAAAGGGAGATATAAAGATGGGACATATTTATATAGAAATCAACCTGGACAGAAAGGCCACCTGTCTATAAAGGTCATTTTTCTCAGGTCCCAGAGGTGATTGTTATAGATAGGTTTCACTGTATTAAGCGAGTTCGACTGTACTGATGATGACAAACATAGCCATTCTCAACAGTCAGAATAACGCAAGCACATACCAAAGAAAGAAGTATGACATACCTGCTCTCGTAGCATCAGTGATGTAATTTCCAATGCGTGCATACACCACTGGGTCTATAAGATGCAGAAAGACATGTAGCATCACTCATGATGAACACCATGTAATATAATATTAACTATAGGACAACATGGGCAACTTGGATGATGGTACTGTAATGCAATTATGCAAATAACATGAAGTTGCATACAATTACAGTGAAACCTGTCTATAACGGTCACCTCTGGGACCTAAGAAAAATGACCTTATTTCTAGACAGGTGGTCTTTCTGTCCAGGTTTATTTCTATAGAAAGTGTCATTTTGAGGTTATGGAGAGTGCTTTTATACACAGGTGGCTGCTCTATAGAGGTGCCAGCTAATACAGGTTTGACTGCAGTACAATACTCAGCATTTCATAAGAACCAAAGCAACTCGGTTGTGCTGGGTTAGCCTACAACAATCACATACAATGCAAAAGATTGTAGATGATGTAACAGCTTCATTGGGATGTTTAAAATTAAATACCTCGCCAGAACATAGACAATTGGGCATCTCTTAAGCCCTCTCTGAGGATCGTTTAAGAATCCCAATTCACAGAAATAGCTTCAGTGTGCGTGTTAAGCTTAGCTGCGTTCAAACAATGCTTATACTAACCTCTGATGGTGAGCTCGATATGTAAAGCAACAAATCGTCAATGCCATTCAAGTGACAATTCCTGCCAACATAAGATGCACAGCGTGCATTAGAAACACCAAAATGCACAAACGGTTGAATGCAGATGGCTAATCCTATCAACTGGCTTAAATCAGATAAATAATCAAGCACTATTCTTTGCTTTGGTAAAGATCACTATCAAGAACAACCCTGTGGCAACTAGTAATACAGTGAAACCTGTCTATAACGGTCACATGTGGGACCTGACAAAAATGACCTTTATAGACAGCTGGCCTTTCTGTCCAGGTTGATTTCTATAGAAAGTATCATTTTGGGTTACGAGGAGTAGGGTTGTACCGATCAGCTAAATCCTAACCGATCCGATCCGAACCGATCTCTGCTTCATAAAAGTCGATCACCGATCAGAATAGCCGATCAAAGGACGATGTCACAACAAGGGCTGCAAAATATTAATCTTAAATAAATAACATATTTAGGCAAATTGGCATATAGCACTTCAGTTAAAAATAATTATTTTAATGCAAAACAACTATTTACCTTACATTATCAATGCTTCTACATTCTTACAGTAGTCAGTTTGCAATTGAACTTTGTTATCGCCTGCTGGGAGGGGCTCATAATATGCCGCAATTGATTTGTAAAACAGAATCTTGTATGGTAGTCTCTGGGATTAAACTGTCACCTATTATATGCTTGAAAGACACTCATTTCGAATATAATGGTTTATTAGTTCAATTTCACAAACACAATTGAAAGAACTTGGATGAATTCTACTGACATTTCAGTTCATTTCCCATTTCACTCAGAGTAATACTGTGTTTTTATTTGAAAAGAAAACTTTACGATGAAAGCATGAACTTCTCCTTGTCAATGTTGTTCAAATTATTTGCATGCTGCGAGTAGCCGCTTAGTACGCGACGGAACAATAGACTGTTGTTTACAAGCAGCAATGCGGAACAAAAATATTCATGCCACCATTTCCATGTGAGCATTTCGAAGAAGCAGCTGCATATGAAACTTCATCAGGAAGCAATTACCGAAGGTTTGAATCGAAACAGATGGCAGAATACTTCCAGCCGACAGTCAATATCACTCGTGTAACACAGAGAAAGTAGTTAAACACGTAGTATTTGCCGTGGAAACATGCGTCTGAGAACTTGTTTACGACGTAGCAAACTTGCGATCATCTTCGCGATGATCTTGCCGTGTAATTTGATTCATGAGAACACGTCATAGAAGTACTTACGTGAATATTGATTTGATATAAAATTACTCTGTGTAAAATGTGAGCGTCATTTGCTTGTGATAGGAATACGAAAAGCGTCTTGCAATTGATGTTTTGATCGGTAGAGTGATCGGTTTCCTGTTGCTATGATTGGCTTTTCCTATCAAAACCGATCAACCTCTGACCGGTACCGATCAAACAGAATTTGTTTGTTCGGTGCAACCCTAACGGGGAGTGGCCTTTTATATACAGGTGGCTGCTCTATAGAGGTGGCCTCTAATACAGGTTTGACTGTATGTAATGCCAAACCCATTGTTTTCAAAATTTATATTCTCGTTTTATACTCATTTACTTTATCATTAAAAATATTTTACATTTCTTCAACTCAAGCATAAGATGTCATGGAACTAGCGTAATATTGAAAAGCTATAATAAACAAAAACAAATTGGTTTGGCTCATTTTAATCGGGTAGTACGATATCTCATAATTATAGCATTTACCAGTAGAATACCAACTAATTAACTTAGTCCAGTATAAATAACTGACTAACAAAATAATTCAATGCAAATGGACACAGATATCTTGAAAAGAGTACATAGCAAAACAATACTAAAACGAAAATTTAGTTACCATAGCAACTGATCATGGATGCTGACATCATCATTTGTTCTCTAAATCATGTAAAACAAACAACGAAAATTAAGATTTTCATTCAAACAATACACCTCAAATAATCATGGCAGAACAACAATATATAAAGTCATTCTCAATCAGTAAGAATTTCTAAATACAGTGAAATCTGTCTATAACGGTCACCTCTGGGACCTGAAAAAATGACCTTCATAGACAGGTGGCCTTTTTGTCCAGGTTGATTTCTATAGCAAGTGTCACTTTGGGGTTACGAAGAGTGGCCTTTATGCACACTGGTGCAGGCTGTTCTATGGAGGTGGTGGCTAATACATGTTTGACTGTACAGTAGAATCATCTGGTTGATGTGCTGAAGTAATCAATCAGGCCTTCTAGCACATGCACTGAATGAAACTTGATCATACACATAGCTTTGTCATGTTTACACTTGACCTCTACAAAGCAACTCATAGTGGTTCTTAAAATGAAAGGCGGTAGTGCTACCAAATGGCCAATACAAGACGACGTAACGAGGCTCACTCGGTGGCAGATATATAAGGGAGATTGTTCATGCAGATTAACAAGGGTGCGTCTAGCTCAACGACAGAGCAGTGGACCGGCAATCCAAGTGGGTTCGACTCTCACAGCGCATCACTCATTTTGTTATTCAAGCAATCTCGGTTTCCAAAAGCTAACACAGCATCAATTAGTACAAATAGAACTGATAAACAGAGAGATTACTCACACTGGCCATGTAAAATCCATGTGAAAATCATGCGGAAATAATTTGAAAAGCTGTGTGAAAACTGTGTGGAAAGTGCCCTTCTTCAAATTGTTTTTCGTTCTGTTTTTTTTTTACTTCACATGGCTTTTCACATCGTTTTACAGAGGGGCTCCTCATTTCACATGGCTTTGAAACGGTTTCCACACGTTTTTGGATTCTTTCTGTCAAGCACCAGGATAATTTACAGTCATTTAACAAACTTACATTGTCATAGTTTGCCTAATTGATTATTGATTGATTGATGCAGTCAAATAATTGATACATATAAATCAGTCATTGACCCAGACCTCTAGAGGTCATAGCCCAATTTAGTGTTGTAATCTCGTTTGAACTTTACATGAAATGGGTCAATACCGTATGTTGTGTGGCACTAACAGCCGAGAATAGTATGGAATAGCCAAGTCAGTGAAGACGCATCAGATGCTTAACATTGATTGAATCATATTGTACAAGACCCTCGAACGTAATATAGGCTCATGTGAAAATGAGGCAGCTCTGGAAACGAGGCATATTACGAATTACGTTATACACAAATAAATCACTAGATTACTACAACTGTACCCGTCATATTGATTTTACCTGCTCTTCATCTGGATTACTTGGCACATGGAAGACGTTCCGCAGCAACAAAAGGAGGCGTTCTAGCAACAAGTTGTGATCTTCATTGCGGTCTTCCCATTCCTGATCAAAAGTTATACAAGAATTGAGCAGATGGGATAACCCGGTTTATAACTGTACGAGTACCAGCCGAGAGCAAGAGTCGAGTCGATGTCTTTATTAAACAAACACCGAGGAAGGAATGACTTGCAATGGGTTTACAACAGAGATGATAACTAGCTGACGGACAAATATACAAGATTGTTTACGTAAGGACTAACAGAGAAATGCTGTGCTACAATGTACGGATTACACGGGACGACTTAATTAGACACGTAATCTAACACAGACGATACCCTACAATAACTAACAAATGAAACTTGCCAGAAATAGTCTGTATCCTCAATGCAAAAATGTACACGTCAATTTGCTTAACGACGGTAACCTAGTAAGCTAATGACTCGACTCTCTTGGGGCCCTCAACAACTAAAACCATGTAAGACACAAGCGCATATATGTGTCGGGTAGGCTGAGAGTCAAACCCCGGATGCATGACAGGTAAGCCACGCATACTAGCCACAAGTCTACGCCAATATGTTGTAATCCCATATTTGTTTCTACAGTCCAATATGTCTTAAGTGACGGCTGGCAGGGATCTCTCAAACACAAAAAGTCCTTGGTTGAACCTCTAAGGGTCCACTTGAAGGCGGTTTCTTAGACAAGTTGTGACTAACACATAATCATCATCATCATGTGTCTCATCAGTTATTCAGTGATCCAATTAGATACAAGTTCTGTTTTTCGTGGAGCTGAGTTCACAAATAAAATACATACATCATAATAAAATATATTTTTTTACTTTTTTTTTTGCTTTTTTACCACAGGTTTGATCAATTAAAGTTGTACATGTTGCATCACAATGCATGCTCATAGGAGAATTTGCCTTCAATTGATTTTCAGCAAAGTGGATGGAACTGCATGTGCATAGGATAAATGAAGACCAATAAATATTTTTAAAAATCTGAAAGTTAATTACATAAGGATACCCTAGTTATCCTCAGATCACAAGAGAGTAGTCATCCTTGAGAAAATATCATTTTGAAGGTTGTCTCGTGATTGAAATTTACACACATTTACATCGATCCAAATGCAAGAGTAGGGTAAGAGCAAACATTGACTGAATCAATACAAATCAACCCATGGATATCTTACAGTGTCACAGATAAAATCAACAAGGAACAAAATCTTCCAAGTGCTCATCCAATCATTAACAAAATGAGAACCTTAGGTCAACAGAGGTCACAATAATAAATTGAAACACTCATATCGTTACCGGCTAACACACACGTGTCACTTACCAGTTGAAGTATTCTTGCCAGCTGAGCACCAATGGCAGCCATCACAGCCTGGTTTGTGAAAGCCTAAACAAGCAGAAATGAAATTGAAAGTCATGGTAGATTTCATTATTCAACCCTTGGGACTCCAGCACTAGGACGGTTTAAGTTATAACTGGGGGGTCAGTTCACTGGCAGCTTAGTGCGTTCACCTTCTGGTACTTCCGTATAGCTGAGCTGAGCTTGAAAATAGATGCTATAAAATTCTTGGATTGCAGTTTGAACAACGGTCTGTTGCATGCAAGAAAGGTTTGCTAGTTACTAGACCAAGCAAGGGTGAATAACAATGGTACAACAGTCAAATCCTGTATTAGTGGCCACCTCTATAGAGCAGCAACCTGTGTATAAAGGTCATTCTTCATAACCCAAAATGACAATAGAAATCACCCTGGAAAGAAAGGACACCTGTCTATAAAGGTCATTTTCCTCAGGTACCAAATGTAACCATTATAGGAAGGCAGGTTTCACTGTATATGACCCACCATGGAGACTAGGTTGATTAATTTAATCTAGGTTGATAAATGCGTAAAATGCAAAGGTGTAGCCAACAACATGTCAAATGAATTTTTTAGATGTTAAAAAGATAGGTGTTATCGCCTCGCTTTCATGTATAGTTCAGATGATAAAAACAGCGAAACAGAACAGACCAATTAAAACAAATTCCTGTATGTTGTGATTGCAAAGCTCTTACCTCTTTATACTTTTGAAGGTAAGATAGGAGCTCCAACTGTTGTGCTTCCCGTGTGCCATCTGACTTGCGAACTTCTTCCTTGTCTTGGAAGCAAACATCTGCAGGTGTTGTCAAGTTGACGAGTAACCTAAGAATGCATTCAAATGCGTTGCATTGAAAATCACTAATTGTGTATCTGGGTACAGTCAAACCTGTATTAGCGGTCACCTCTACAGAGCAGCCACCTGTGTATAAAGACCACTCTCCATACCCCCAAAATGACACTTCTTATAGAAATCAACCTGGACAGAAAGGCCACCTGTCTATAAAGGTCCTTTTTCTGAGGTCCCAGAGCAGAGGTGACCGTTATTGACAGGTTTCACTGTAATTAACTATCCGAAAATAAAAGGAAATTTGAAGGTTTAAAACAAAGCTCAAAGTCAACCTAGAACTGCCTAATTCGTCCGAGAAATAAAGTTGTGGATATTAGTTATCGGATGGGGTTATTTGCAGTGTAGCCAAAAATAGTTCCCGTCATACAATGAAACTCTTGTTACAGATCACCTCTACAGAACAGCCACCTGTCCATCGCAGTCAATCAAATATACCTCAGCAATACTACCAATTGAAATGGAGCTACCAAGACCTTGTTTCCATGATATAGCTTTACGTCCTGAACTTAAACTTGGAGGGCTCCTGGTACGTTTTCGTCATGCATCAGGGTCAATAACCTATTGTTGATCGATTCATCTGCATCTACCGGCATCACAACTTTACCGTGACAATAAGTAGCTTAGTAATGATTACAATACAATACAAATCATCACTCAATTTATTTCAAAAAAATAATAAGAGCGTTATCAACAGTTAGCTTCAGCAAATCAGTCATCTTTATTATCAAAAGTTTAGATCTGACATGAATCACAAAGCAGGACCGGTAAGAGACTATTTTAATCCCTGTTTGACATATCGATTTTCCTGGTCATGTTGTTGTTCGGACTTGTAATTGATCATTGTTATTGTTATTGGAAAAATGCATTTTTCCAATCGATGATCAATTGTTCAAAATTAAAGTTGATTGTGAGAAGAAACATTGAAGCATCTGGTCCACCTCTACTTAAAGTTAATTGTGGACTTCATCTCAAGCCATCATTTATTCAGTTATCCAATCAGATACAATTTCTGTTTTCCATGGAGCTGAGATCACAAAACTAATACAGTGAAACCTGTCTATAACGGTCACCTTTGGGACCTGAGAAAAATGACCTTTATAGACAGGTGACCTTTCTGTCAAGGTTGATTTCTATAGAAAGTGTCATTTTGGGGTTATGAAGAGTGGCCTTTATACACAGGTGGCTGCTCTATAGAGGTGGCCGCTAATACAGGTTTGACTGTACGTCATTAATTTTTCTACTTTTAGATAGTTTTTACCTAAAATGTTCTTTGATAATTGATTATTATCATAGACAGATATTAAGAATTTCGTCAAACCTTTGACATTTAGTTTCAAAATTAACTCTGTTGTTCCGGTCCACGAATAGGATCCCAAGTGGCCATCAAAACGGGCTTTGCTACATACCAAGCGCATATTTATCATTGCAAGATACACAATTATATTGCTGAATGATAAATCTCAACCAAAAGTAAAGATTTCCAACCTGACGACAATGTCAGTCACTTGTTCATCATCTTGACAATTTATGAGCAAAGGAAGCAAATCCTGAAAAAAGAAATTGTACCTGGCATGACAAACTCATGACTTGATCTTCGCAAAAGGTTTTTTATAAATAAACTTAAGTTAAAGCTGTATAGAATGAAACCTATAGCATTTACGTGGCAGAGAATAGAAAAGGCAAACACTTGAGTACAGTCAAACCTGTATTAGCAATCACCTCTACAGAGCAGCCACCTGTGTATAAAGGCCACTCTTCATAACCCCAAAATGACACTTTCTATAGAAATAACCTGAACAGAAAGGTCTCCTGTATATAAAGGTCACTTTTCTCAGGTCTTATAGACAGGTTTCACTGTAGTTTAGTTTTCTTCATTGTCATTAGACACGCTGTCTAATAGAATCTGTCACAAGTAACACAAGAATAGGGGACATGTCCACTATTGCAGGTTCCGTGGGTCACAAAACCTTTACGCCTAACTAAAACTATCAGAATCGATGAGAGAGTGAATAAAATTACCAGGCTTGATTTCTGGCCAGGTTGATTTCTATAGGGAGTGTCATATTGGGGGTATGGAGAGTGGCCTTTATACACAGGTTGCTGCTCTATAGAGGTGACCGCTAATACACATTTGACTGTATAGCTGTTGCATGTCCGTTTCCTTACAAGGAGGTTAGGATTGACACTCTTTCAGGAATCTTATTAATTAAAGTGAGTATGTCGCCACAATAAATGCAAAATGTTGAGCATAATTACGTTTTGAAGAACTTCTGTGCACCCAATTTGACGTCTTATATCACATGTCTTGTCTTCATGCTTCAAGAACCTGATCATGTCCTTCAAACTCTCTAAATAAATTAAAAAAAAACAACCGTACGTCATGAAAATCTGATGACAGATCCTAGCAGAGTAAACAATGACATCAAAATACAGAGATATTTGCTTTATCATAATGTGAAACCTGTCTATAACTGTCACCTCTAGGACCTGAGAATAATGACCTTTATAGACAGGTGGCCTTTCTGTCCAGGTTGATTTCTATAGAAAATGTCACTTTAGGGTTATGAAGATTGGCCTTTGTACACAGGTGGCTGCTCTATAGAGGTGGCCGCTAATATAGGTTTGACTGTAACACTAAGAAATCTAGCAGGCATTTTACAAATATTTAGCTTGCATGCTCTTTTATTTTTGTACCTCTTGTGTCTGTGAATTCTGTAGAACTGGATGACGTGAATATCAATGTTGTGTCTGCAAGTTCTGTAGAACTGGGTGCCGTGCGTGTTTGTGGTGTCATACAAAGTGTCAAGTGTCATATGCGTTGGGTGTTGTATTTTTCTGGCGTCAGCGATAGTTTTTTTAATAGCTATGAGTCATAAATTTATATCGATGTGCCTTGTTGAATGAAAAACAGTGTGTTCCAAGTTATTGGCAAGGAGCCACTCGCAGTGTTTTGACGGTCTCATCAAGCATTTACGTGAGCACTCAGACCTAGTGCCCTCTGTCAGTCGCTATAAATGTCTTGCATTTCGTAATGTCGTTCTCTTGCAATCTGTAGTTTTGGGCCTTCGGATGGGCTGGCTACCCTCCGTCGTATCTACCACAATTATATATCTACAACATCATTCACTCGCCTATTCATGTGATCAACGCCGTAACATACAAACTCTACAGTGCTATCTTCTTTGTCTCATTCGAATCAAATTATAATGTTTAAGCTTAGTTACTCAAATAATGACCTGGAGAGGCCGCTTGAAATCCTTGAAAGACAATAGGCAGACTGTGCACTGACCTGGACTATGATTCCAAATCTCTAATATATACATGGAATGCAAAAGCATTCGTCTTCTACTCATCCAGTAACAAAGACTAGCTCAATCTTGCATGTAACCCAGACTGGAATTTTTGTATTTTGCGCGGGGGAGAAAAATTTTCTGAAATATTTTGCGCGGTTCGCATCTCATTGATGTGACAAAAATGCGCGGTCGGGCCGCGGTTTTCAGCTTGAATAACAGACTTACAGTAAGGATTGCGTGGACAGAGCCTGTTTTTCTGATGAAAGTGTCTGCAGCTGAGCTCAATTCTCAGAATCTGCGCGGCTGCAGATCCAGCCAGCCAGATTTGCACCGCCGCGCAGTACATAAATTCCAGCCCGGTAACTAAAGAGAAATGTTCAATGCTCTATAGACCCTTCCATACCTACGCAGTCGACACCTTTGAAGTAGTCATCTCCGTCACTGTATCCTATACTGGCCACCACACATATCAACTCATTATTGATATCAAGTGTAGTTGAACCCTGAAAATTGAAACGAAGATAGCAAATCATAGCATGTAGCCCGATTGGAAAACCTGTAATTCATACGCCGGATTTTGCGCCAGAATTTGTTGTCAAAGTACGCCAAATTTATCCGGCGTAACATAGGCCTACACGTTCTCCAGTCGGGGGCCATGTAGTAAGATTGGCATTAGAAAATCACAAGGCTGATAGGGTATTTATTTCACAAACGTCTGCTGGGGATTTTGGCATGGCGTAAGCTTTGGAGCAGCATTCCCTATTTCCCTGGTGTAGGCCTAATCTTCGGCGTACAAAAACAAACTTTCTAGTAAGGGTAAGCCGGTAATTGGGCCATAATGAATGCCACATGACACAAGTAGGCCAGCCTAAATACAACATATTTGCTTACCTGCATTGTTGTATGCTATTTATTCAACCAATAATTAGATTTTTTATATTGAAAGACGTTCCACACTATTAGAGCAATTTTCGATCCACAAACACTCCTGCAGTGTACAACAACATTGTTGTGCCAAATTTCGATTGTAAGAAATTATTTTCAAGATGGCGCAGCAAATTTCCCGCCAAAACGAACGGAGAGGCTAGGAGAGTAAACGAGACACGCACGCCATGCGGAAGACTGTTTGTTTTGATTTTGCAGATCAGTGGTGCACAGTATTTAGCTGATTAGCTCTATTTAATCGTACAGCACGACAGGTAAGCATAATACTAAGACAACGTTTTCTTCCCATTGATCTCAAATGCTTCTTCGCTTTTGTATTAAGCGCTGTATACTTTGACCTGTTTCTTTTCAATATTTTGATGCAATGAGTGTATTTTGCACTTTTGCAGATGAAATTTCGTTGCTTTGCTTCTATTGGTAGGAACTCAAAAATTGCTCTATCCGCGTGCTGACTTTGGGAAATGGCTACAAACATCGACACTGTCCAGTCACAGTGCCCTGCCTTTAAAGATGGCAAATGCCCTTTTGCCACCCAAGAGGTCAAAGATCTGTTGCACAAGTTGAAAGTGCTGCCTGACTTCTCGAATGGCTGCCCACACCAGAACAAAGAGGCCCTCGGGTCAATGAACAAAGAGAAATTTGATGCAGTTGTCAAAGATTTGCTGGGGACACCCGAGGGACAGAACAAGAAAGAGGATTTGGCAGCGCTGCAAAAGATTGTCGATGAAACATTCGACAAATGCGAGAAATTGAAATTCAGTCAATGCCCTCATTTCGCTGGACAAGCAGCCAAGTGATTCGTCAAGAATGTTGACTTTATTCTCATTGAGTCGCCAAGAAGAAGAAATAATCCTGGTGATCTGAAATTATTGCTGCAACTTCTGTGTGTGTGAACATCAGAAGATGATTACCCATGTCGGGTAGTTTTTCGATCTGTTCGACGTTCTCTTCCTTGCAAACCCTTATGTGAATTTTTCCTTCATAAATTGGCCGAAATGGTTTTTGTATTATGATTCGCTGCAGTTGAATACGAGATGTTTGAAATATAATTAACGTTCTTTCATTCATGGTTCATGCCCATGCTACGAGTTGGTTCTGAACGGAAGTCTATCGCATGCAGCAAGCTGTTCGCAAATAGACGAAATTCTTGACAAGTGACGCCAGCAAATGCGTTATTGACAGATTGCGCAAAATAAATCTGGAAATGAACAATACTTTGAAGTCTATTGAGTCAATCATCGCCATGGAAACACCAAGATGATGGAATCGTTCGCAGTAGGAGATTTATCGTTTTGCAGCATAACGCCTTCCTTTAACATGTTTGGCATGGCGCCGCCCATAGTTACAAGGATTAAGATATTTTTTTCATGCTTTGAAGTCTTGAATACGGTCAGCATTTTTGTATTCCAGTACGTCTTTCGATAAATTACATACATATACCGGTGGTCATTTAATTGAACAAGCGCATTATTAAATGGAATTCTTCTCTTCCGCGGTTTGTTATTATGAGCTCTGAGCTTTGTTGTTAACTCGTTCCAGTCTTCTCGGACTGGAAGTTGCCGGCTTTGTCATTTTGCTGTTCTTCAGGTTTTTACAATAAATAATCCAAGTCGCTTCCTGTTTGGTTATATTATCGTGGTCTGTGCGCTCCATATCTACGTGCTACACATATCAAGATTGAGGGAATCTAACGCACTGAGGTGAAGTCATGGCACATGTCGCTTGGGACAACAGCAGCGCATTGCTCGAGTAGTTCTGTCTCCATTGATGACAGCAGGGAGTTGTCATTATTTTGTATTTTGCATGCGCGAGTTTTGCTCGCCGGCGTTTAGTTTCGTCCTACTGTGTTGTGTGGAGTCCTGAGTATACGTTTCATGCCGTGTACAAGTGCATATTTACCTACTGACTGAGTTTGAAAGCCGGTGCAGTATGGAAAGGACTCGGAGACCTGCAAAGTTGAAGGACGTGGATGGTGCTAATGTCTCACCGACTTGCATTCGAGTTCCTGCTCCTCATTCAAACTCAGCAAACCATTCGTTCCTAAGAACGGATAGCGACGATGAGTCTGCAGCTAATGGCAATCGCAGAGGAGTCCCAGAAGTATTTTTTGCTGGTTCGAGCTCATCCTGCGACGAAAATGCTGCCAGCGACCCAGACGAAATCACTGTCGACGAACAACTTGAGTTAGCAAAAGGACGAATCAAAGAGCTGGAAACATGGCTTGATGTGCGTGAGAAAGAATTAAGATCAACACAGGATAAAATGAGAAAGTTAGCTGTTTCTGGTCGACGCTCAAGACGACATGCTAGAAGTGGAGACTTATTTCGTCGAAACGATGTACCTTCGAGGGACGCTGAACAAGGTAGGTGTTTGGTAATTGGTGTGCAGGTGGGAAGGTCCCGGGTTAGACTGCGGAATAGCAGTGGACCATATGTGTAGCCCGGTCTTGAAAGTAGCTGGGTGATCGATTAGTCAAACAATCGGAGTCAGTGAACAGCTGTTTGGTCGTTAAATGGATTTTAGGGGCATGATCCATATGCATGTGAAACTGACCGTTACAAATCTTATCTAGTTCGTTTACAAACTGTTTATATGAGATCAGAGTTGTGGATTTAATATCTAACCGCAAGATATCTTTGGTGTAAGGATGGTCACGGCATTGCTATCAAAACTTGACATGTCAGTCATCAAGACATTGTATTATGAGATATACATAGACCTATTCTTATCTTTATCTATGGTTTTTCACAGCCTATGATTTTCCTAGATACTAGGTAGCCTAGCAACAGTTTGCACTCTCATGCAAGCTCCACCGTGCTCTATCTCCGTGGCAACCTATGTCTTCTTCTTGTTGTCCCCAAACTGAGGTTGGGTTGCCATGGCTATGGCTGGTGCTGTTATTATAACTCAATCCGCAGAGACTTAATTTACTAATTATGTGGCTTTTGTTAACCATCATCATCACTTTTCCAAAGTGGGTGTTGGACTGGTCAGGAAGCATAATAAAGCACTTTGCGTCAAAATGTCAAACATTATTGACTGCCACCGCCAGCTTTACAGTACGGTGAAACCTGTCTATAACGTTCACCCCTGGGCCCCGAGGAAAATGACCTTTATGGACAGGTGGCCTTTCTGTCCAGGTTTTTTCTATAGAAAGTAACATTTTGGGGTTATGAAGAGTGGCCTTTATACACAGATGGCTGCTCTATAGAGGTGGTCGCTAATACAGGTTTGACTGTACTCGGAACATAAAATCGACCGATATGCATAGAAATACAAGGCGTACACATTTTAAGATGTTAGGACTTGCAGCAATCATAATTCTACATAAACTGAATAATTGAGCATGATGAATTATAGCACACAGAATAATTACAAATTATTTTTCACACAGCAGGAATAAAGTGGTCCTATTATGGATTCGGGTTTGGAAGTGTTTATTTTGTCAGATCGTGAATTAGGAAATCATTTAAAACTGGCAGCTGAATATTTTTGGGGATAATGTTGAAGATCTGATATCATCAACTAAGTACAGTCAAACCTGTATTAGCGGTCACCTCTATAGAGCAGCCACAGGTCTGTGTCTAAAGGCCACTTCTCATAACCCCAAAATGACACTTTCTATAGAAACCAACCTGGACAGAAAGGCCACCTGTCTATAAAGGTCATTTCCCGCAGGTCCTACAGGTGACCATTATAGACAGGTTTCACTTTAGTAGGCAATTAGGGCGCAACACACACTTAGGAGTAGCCTAATGACCGTCACTAACTTTGAGCACATTGTGACATAATTATGTAGCCTATTATAATAATAGAACATCTTATTGCATGCAGTTGCAGAGATTTCTTCACCTTCAGCCAGGGGTGGAGCCTAACAGGGATGAGGGAGTTGTAGCCCCATAACATTTAGACTCAGGGGGGTTATTCAGTACCTTGAATCCCCAACATTCCAAAGTATATCGATAATATGTCTGTCACGACTAAACGTTCCAAGTATGTAGGGCTTACATTGGAGGGAGCGATGACCAGGGCTGGATCAGCTACCTTTTAAAAGTAACTAGCTACAGCTACAAGCTACTTTCGTTAAAAAGTAGCTAGCTACAGCTACAGCTACTCTCAGAAAAAAGTAGCTAGCTACAGCTACAAAATGCTTTTCATGAAAAAGTAACTGTTGAAAAGNATATATTTTTTATATTCCACTTTGAAGATTTCATAAATTCATATAAAATTGAATTTACTTTGAATTCAAACATAACTTACACTATTGTCTTCGCTGATTATTTACCGTTTTGTTTATACCAAATTTGTCTGATTTGAGCCAACAACCAATGCAGGTGAACAGCTGTGATGATTAGTGTGGAATGACCCAAAAGCGAAATCAGCCGAGGTGACACTTCACAGCACAGCTTCATCCAGTGCCTAACCGCAAACTGCACAATAAACAACAGACTCTTTCTGTCCGATCAACATTTCTAAGCCATCACGATCTTCAAAATCAACCAACGAATTAGCTGAGACAAGCGAACAATATCGGACAACGACCGAATCACCTTGCATTGAACCCATCACAGCAAAGTAAAGGTTTTTCAAACTCAAGTCGGAAAAACCATTAAGGCAATTAAGACGCATGCGCAATTGTCAAACAACGTAACCACATGTGATTAAGTCATTAATATAAATGAGTATAAGGTGAAGCCGAAACGAATTCAAGACATTGCGTAAGCACAGTTGAATGCAGCAAAGATTCCCACGATCACAGCGGGGGGCGACCGATTTTCCCACGTTTTGAAGAAAAGAAATGAAAAATTTCTCCCTCCACAACATTGACCCACGGGTTACCATGGTAACCGTGAGTCAAAAAGTAGCTAGCTACAGCTACAAAATACTTTTCATGAAAAAATAACTGTTGAAAAGCAACTTTTCCGAGCAAATAAAAAATAAAAATAACTAAATGTGCATGAAAAGTGAAATACTTTGGCGATAAATATGGCCAAGGCAAAGCAGTAACGAGTGTTCTTTGCGAAGCGCTCTCTGTTGGCGAAGATGCCATGTTGCTTGCTTGATTTCAGCTGATGTATTGCTGGCTGTGAGACTATTCAACCACTTGCAAGACAACAGTTTACGGAAACACAGTAACATAATAGATTCCCAAGCGACCAAGCTGTTTCTGAACTGACAGTGCCGCTATTTTGCTTATGCTTTTGTCAACACCTTCCTGTTCAACAGTGTTGTGAAATGTTGCCGTCTATGCAGGCGGTCTGCCCCGAAAATCACACCAATTGAAAAAAAGGCGAGAACACCTGCAGGTAGCGGTATTTCTTTGTATCGCTACTCGC
This sequence comes from Calvadosia cruxmelitensis, assembly GCA_900245855.1. Taxonomy (NCBI): domain Eukaryota; kingdom Metazoa; phylum Cnidaria; class Staurozoa; order Stauromedusae; family Kishinouyeidae; genus Calvadosia; species Calvadosia cruxmelitensis. The sequence goes on from OFHS01000186.1 coordinate 35,286, forward strand.
TACCGCTTCGAGAAGTAGCTAGCTACCGCTACTAGCCATACTGTTTAAAAAGTAGCGAGTTACCACTACAGTTACCAAAAAAAACTAGCGGTTACTTTTATTTCGCTACTAAGCTACTTACATCCCTGCCAGAGACCGCGTGACCAAGGTAAGCAACTTTGTCACGCATAAATTCGCACTTGGCCTTGTTGAGACGACCACCGTGGTCTTTAAAGATCTTGAGGACATCCTCGGTCAGACGTAACAGTTCAGCCTCGTCTGTGCCAGCCAACAACACGTCGTCCATGTAGACCAGAACACGGCCAGACACACCAGCAAGTAATTTCTCCATCGTCTTTTGGCACTTGGCAGGCGTACAGGCAATCCCATAGAGCAAGAGGCGATTCCGATACAAGCCAAGATGAGTGTTTATTGTCAGCATGTCCTGGCTGGCTGCAGTGACCTCCAACTGTTCGAAGCAGCTAAATCAAATGTACAGAGCATTTTTGCGCCATTCAATTTAGAAAATAAATAATCGAGCGCCCGATATTGGTCAACGACAAGCTGAGGGTTGACAATGCGTTTAAAATCCGAGCAGACTCGAGTCAACCCCTCCTTCTTTGGGACATTGAAAGTAGGCGAGGCCCAATTGCTACTGTCCACCTTTTCTAGTGATCCCGATGCCACAGCTTTTTCGAGTGCGGCTTCAGCTGCGGGACGAAGTGCAAAGGGCACTGAGCGTGTGCAGCTGAAGCTTGGCACCGCGCCCTCTTTTAGACGAATATCGACCTTGATGCCCTTTAGTTTTGCCTAGATCAAGGCCACAGACGTCCTCGTACTCAGCAAGCAGGTTAGGCAGCTAGTTTGGAGCGGAATTCGACACAGCGTTAAACTCATCACCATTGACAAGTGTTTGGCCTCGGTGCTTGGTTGGTGGGAGGTATTGAGTTTCGACTGGTGGCGAAAATGCTAGCGAATCTGTCACCCAAACCCAGCACCAGTCACACTGATAAGCAGTGGAAAACTACAGCTAATTAGCAAGGTACAAACCTCAGACTTACTTTGCGTTTTCCGTTGCTTAGATTGTGCACTGGAAAGACAACTATTCCTTCGACGGGCAGACTCAATCCGTCGTATTGGCGCATGTCACGTACGTTTTCCAAAATGACGTCACGTGGTGCATGCTTCATTGGCAAGATGTTCCACGTGGCACCGCCATCCAGCAAGAAACGCATGGGCTTGTCAGAGTTTTCCAACGAAGCATGTTCAGTGCCACTGGCATTTCCAGCTGACAGCGCCAACACGACATGACAGTCGTCATCTTCTCCATCAGTAGAGGAAGCTGGGCTTTGAGTCTCAGCAACCTGGCGTACCTTCCCCTTTTGACAAGTTTCGGTTTGCCACAGCACCTTGACTTCGCAAAATGTCCAACTTTCTGACATACATTGAAAGTTTCATCAGCGAAAGTTTTCTTGGCCACCAAAAGTCATTTTCTGACAAGCCAAAAGCAACCCAACCTTCCAAAGAAACAGCAGATCGCGCAGGCAGCAAAAATCCTCCTGCAGTTTCAAAGGCAAGTGACAGCTGGATTGATGACTTCCGCCTGTCATTTGAAGACAACAATGCGCTCTTTCCCCTTTCAAATGCAGACCATGAGTCGTGGGGGACGCAATGATTTCACTGCACGTAAAGCTAGAGCCGTATGCTGGAGAGCCATTACAGTATAACAACTTCATGAATTCGTTTCTCCATCAAGTCAATCAGCGACGAACGTTGTCGGGCACAACAAAGTTGACCCACCTCCTCACCCATTTACATGACCCGGCAAAAATTTGTGTACAAGATTTGCCTAGGAGTAGTCAAGGTTACAAGGCTGCCTTGCAACTACTAACAGACACCTTTTGCGATCCCATAATCGTTTCCCGTGCCTTCACAGACAGAGTAATTCCAGGATTTCTTACCTCATTATCTACAAAACAAATGGAAACGAAAGGTCATAGACGTAAGGGCTTCCGGGAAGAAACCAGGGTTTAAAGAAATGTTGACATTTCTAAAGGACGAAGTCCTTGCTGCTAACGATGCCGTTTTGGGAAGTTTGGGAAAATCTAAACCTCAAGAAAGGTCTAAGATTGTACAAAAGGGATACGAGGAGAACACACCTAAAAAGACCGTCATGGCAACCAAGGCAAACCCCTCAAAAGACCAGTGTTTCGTTTGCAAAGGCTCCCATTCTGTTTTGAACTCTGAGAAGTTCATTAATTATTCGATGCCTGAACGGTTTGATGCGATTATGAACGCCCGTCTCTGCTTTAATTGCCTTCACCCCGGGCATGTCGAAGGCAACTATAACGAAGCGGACAACGCCGTATACTGCAGATTCCTCATTGGAAAAGCCCGCTGTGCTTCACTCCAACCAACATTCCTCGTCTAGTACTGCAGGCAGCACTCATGGCAGCAAGACTTTGGAAGACTGTTGAAGAGGAAATGGAATTAAAGATCGATGGTGTCACATTGTCGGACTCAAGAACTGTTCTTGCATACATATCGAACAACGAGAGAAGATTCAAAACATTTGTGGCCGACCGCATGGCTGAAATCCACGACTTGACAAAGATCGAACAATTGCGTCACTGCCCTGGAATCCTGAATCCGGCTGACGACGCATTCAGGGGATTGGAACCGAAAAACCTTAGTTTTTCTTCTACATGACTCAGCTTGTCATTCATCATAGAGTATAAATACTGTTGTAAGTCTCCGGTGCTCATTAGTAGTAATAGTGACAGCAGCAGCATTTGCATCTGGCATCATTCTTTGTTGGCTTGTACATCTCGCGTAGTTGTTTGGCAAGAGCACCAGAGACACCGCTACTCGTTTGTGAAAGTCCCTCATCAGTTGGTGAGTCATGACAACTGTGTAGTCGAGCCGTGTCTCGTCTATATACATCTGTTTTAAATCTTATTACATTCATTGCTGGATTAAGGACAAGGCCTCCTGATCTGCGTACTATATCTCTCATTGTAGTCAGCTAGACACACGTAATTCAGTCACTCAAGTCTAGTGTTGGAGTGCTGGATACGGAGAACCAAGCATCACCATTTCACCGTTAAATTTACAGTCCTTTTTTCTTGATTTATCAAGCATTCCAACAATCATATTTTCAGAGATTCATGAGAGATCGTATTGCCAAATAAACCATTAAATTCTGGGCGATCTTACATTGGCTGTGGTTCAATTGCGCACCGATTGCCTGCAGTTTAGTAATAGCTGCATCTGATGGCTTATCGTGCTCAGTCTTATCCCTACACCTTCAAAATGAGACAGATGATAAAAGTGTAATCCGGTGAAAATTTCCTACACCGAGCTTATACTTGATTACTTGACCCGGGCTGTCTCACTCCCGAAGGAGGAACCCCTCCCTGGACGCCTTCCATGTGTCTCGATCACGGACTAGTCGTGGCCACGCTGGCCTCAGGTGGTGTGTGAGGTCGTCTCGCCATCTTGTCCGTGGTCTCCCTCGCAACCTTCTCCACTGCCTTGGTGTCCAGTCGGTGACTCTGATAGTCTGTCTGTTGTCACTGAACCTGGAGATGTGGCCGGCCCATCTGTTCTTGGATTGTCTGATAGCAGAGACAATGTCCCTGACCCCGGTCTGTTGTCTGATTCAGGTGTTTCCGAGCTAATACCAAAGGACAAACGTAAGCATCTGTGATTTCCGTGATTGGTGTTTATTAGTTGTTTATTTAGACAATTCCTCATCCAGCTCGATTTGATTAAAACCGTGCTGAAAAGGTCCAGTGTAGAAATCTATCTACGTGACGTCCGTCGAACCAATTAGTTTGAGTCGTTATCATCAATCATCAGTCCCACCACTTTAATGGGGACACTCTCCTTGCCCATTGCGTGTGTTGTTGTGCTGCATTTGCTACCTCGTTTATATTAAGTGCTAGGATCAGTTACATCTTTAGTCTTTTTTTCGGTAGATGATCGAATTCCTTTGCAAAGGGGGTGGGTGGTGAAGACAAAGCACATTTCCTGGCTTCCTTGACACCGGCTCGGCATTGGACTGAGCGTGGATAGTGACTTTGCCGATCGTGCCAAGCAGTTCAACAGCGTTCACTTTAAATTCAAATTCACCTGACATTGACAACAGTTTGCCACTCAATTCAGACAATCAGAATGGCACAGCAACGGATTGTTCAAGTTGATGATACATTTAGTCTTAGTTGCCACAGATCTGATCATCCATGAGGCAGACAATTGCAATATTCCTGTTGCCGTCATTTTAAACTCTTACTTTGTAAGGTTGAGCTTTTCTTGATTGACGAAATTGTTTTAAAATTCCTAGCCATTTTCAAGTATTCCTCATGGGCAAAGCTGGGGTCCCAGGATCTGCTTCGCTTGTGTTTGGCGTCACACTGGATTGTCACTTCCTTATTGATGTCAAAGTATTGCAGTAAACAGTCTTGGCTAATGATGTCTTTCAGGTGGTTGAATGCGGCACGCTCCTCTGAGCCATAGTGGAACGAGGCCTCCTTTTCCGTTTACTTCCGCAAGGGCTCACTGATGCTGCTGAGGTTGGGAATTTTCCCCCAAGTAGTTGACGTGTCCCAAGAATCGTCGCATTGAGGTGCTGTCTGTTGGTTCTACCATTTCTTTAATCGGCCTAACTTTCTCTGGATCGGGACGGACACCATCAGCGCTAATCGAGTGTCCAATGTATTTGAGCTCTTCGAGGCCAAGGCGGAGTTTCGCGGAGTTCAACTTGATGCTGTACTTCTTAGGGCCTGTTTACATGAGTCGGGCCAGCCCGGCTAGACGGGCTGACACCTTTGAGTGAGATCGTTGCCTGCTATTGTTTCGCATTGTTTCTTTGCGGAGCCACGGCCAGTAGCTCACGAAGATTATTGTCGTGATCCAAGCATGCCTCTTGGTGGTCTTACCGCAGCCGTAAACCAGGGTGTCGTTGGCCACGACGTGGATCCCCTGGAGACCTTGTAGCAGTCCTGCCGGGCGCCGCTGAAACTCTTCTGATGCGGAAGAGATGCCAAAGGGCAGGCGCAACCATCGATAATTTCCATCCGGATCCCAGAACGTGGTAAGGTAGCTGCTGTGCTCTGTGAGCTTGCCCTGGAGGAATCCATCCTTGGTATCCAACAGTGAGAACACTTTGGCATGAGTTAGTGAAGGCATGATGCCTTCGATAGTCGGCATTGCATAATTGCTCCGTTTGATTGCACGGTTCAGATCTTTCGGATCGATGCACACACGAATTTTTCCATTTGGTTTCCTGACAGCCACCGTGGACGAGATCCAGTTCGTTGGCTCGTTAACTCACTTGATAACATTGGCTTTCTCTAAAACCTTTAGAATAGTTGCGTGACAACATCGTCTTTATCTCTTTAATGTGCAGAGGCACTTTCCGTGGCTTGTGTTGAACGACAGGCACGCCATCGTTAAGTTGGATCTCTTATTCCCCGGAGAATTCTCTCAGTCCTGTGAAGATTTCCATTGATTAGCAATTTTGAAATTGCTTGATGGTCGTCTGCAGGAAATTCTTATTTGAGTGGCAGTCGTTCCCAAAATGTTTCTTTCCACCTCAACAATTACACGATCTCACCGCAATAATGTTGTCTATTGGTCGCATAACATTTTCAAAACTTGACAACAACTTCATGCAGTCATCAAGGCAAATTACAATGAACTTGATTACATAAACATAGGCTCCGAAAACTTCCTGCTAGTCTGTCAATCAGTATTTATGTAGAATGTGCATCACGAACGTGGAACTTTTTAAAACATTATTAAGGCAAATGCTCGACTAATCCATCCAAAGCACAACTATCGCTCAATCAGTAGCACCTGCTAAATCCAAATCACTAACAAGCAATGCACATTTGTCGTGGAAATGCACTATGTTCAACACTGGTAGCAGTGGTAAGAACGATAATAAGTTCTGTCATCAATTATCAGTTCTGAAAACGTACATGTAATAGGCAATATTATTTTTATGTCAATCCTTGTACAATGTTATGATATGAAATGATAGTAGAGACTTCCTGTGAACCAGGGTTTTGAAGAGTGTATGTGTTCTCATCCTGTAGGGAAGTGAAAATTACATTGCTTTGCAATGGATCATTGTCAACACCAGAAGTATCGACTGTTACTGAAACACCAGAATACCACTATGTGAGTACTGTTTGATGAGTTCCTATTTTTGTCTGTAATGAATTCTATACAGTGTATAGTAACTTGATGAAGCATTTCCTAGCATTAAGTCAGACATGCTATAGCCTTTGCTCATATGTAATGGTCATTAGGGCTGCTCAGAGGATCTGCTTTGGAATTTCATCAGGACAGAATGCTTGTGACCTGAGTAATTGACAAGTAACATAAAGCACTGTGACAATGGTTCCAACCTATGTTGAGATACATCACATTTGCAATGTATTGCTGTTATTTCTGTTTGAATATGTTGCATTCTACGCAGGAAATAAAATAATTTGTGCAAAAGTTGCCTCGTTTTAAATGTCAAGTTCCAGCAATGTATAGTATTGTAAGCGGCTTCCTGCTCAACATACAAAGTTAGTTTGAACCACTTGAGACGGAAGCGTGATGCACATTTTCACTTTTCGTAGAGCCACTGCACACATTTAAAAGCAAACCAACAAAGTATGTGATGAAATGCGCAGCTTGCAGCGTAAAATATCAAGTTTGAGACTTTTCGTAGATAGTCAAGATTCAGTGTTTAGATCGGCAACTGTTTTCGCGAAAACATTCAATCCCAGGAGTATCATGCGCCACAGCAAGCAGTAGCAAGTGATGACAGACTGACAGTAGCTATAATCTGAAGAACGACACTTCCAACTTGGAAAACTGCAAATAAACTGCAAGCCAACGCGTCAGTTTTGTCGTGCTGCTGTTCCCCTTGCGGTGCTCCTATAAAATGTGCCACTGAGACTGCTTTCGTTCCTTGCTTCGCATATTCTACGCAAGAAAAAGACAGTGCACACAGCACACACACGATGTATGTTTTTTTAAACTATTATTGAGATTTTATTCGAGAGTTCAAAACAGTACAAGGTCAGAAAGTCTAATACAATTTAAATAATTTCCCTAGAATTAAAAACTATGTAAATTAAATTTATAAATATTTTCAATAATACATATTGAGTTACATCTACTTTAAATGAAACATTGACGATGCATGTTGTAATAATATTCTTCGACGATCAGATCTGCAAAGTCGTTATCTCCACATTACTAAGTTGTTTTCTCAAATGTTATCGCCAGTGAGAACTGGCAATGAACTGCGTTATTTAGCAGCGAAGTAATACCTGGAATGTGGATAACTTCTGAGGAACGTTAATAGCATCAAATGTATGCTGTTGATTTGCAATCTTTGTGACACTACCTTGGTTACTTGGAGCTTAGTTGTGGCTTAATATAGAAACATGTTTTGCATCACAATGCCTTATACTGTACCTACATAGCTCCTGTTAGTTTTTTAATTTTTGGTTATGTTTTATACCTCTCTCTTTGTCTTTGCAGCAATTCTCTATAGCAAGCAAGTGTGCTTGCAGTGGTGGATGTCAACAGAAGTCGTCATCTGGCAATGGCAGCTCAGGATTATCGTTGGGAAGTGTACTTTGTATTGTGTAAGTGAAACCGATACTTACTTTACGTTAGGCAAATATCGATTAGGCTACACATATTGTTGTGTTTGTCAACCATCACCTGCTTTATCTCCCCATGGCTCAATCTGTTGTACTGAAAAAGCGCTGTATATACAATGATAATAATTATTATATTATAGACAATTTGTTATATTGTTATACCTGTATTAACAAAATTCCAATGAAGTGTGTTTTCTGTTCTTGATTTCAGATTGCTAGTGTTGGTTGTAGTTTATCTTGTCGTTGGAATCATTTTCAACAAATATGGAAGATCAAAAGAAGGGAGTGAAGTCATTCCTAACAAAGAATTTTGGTCTGACTTGCCATCGCTAGTCAAGGTAATGTTAGCGCTGCAAGGTAATTGATTAATTTTAGTTGAAACATGTTTTAGATCTGGCCCATGTAGCTCCCATATAAATAACAACATTGCAAAAGTATGGTTCCAATTTATAAAAAATATTTCTCATTTCAAGGAATATATTCTTATTTCTCATTTCAAGGAATATATTCTTATTTCTCATTTCAAGGAATATATTCTTATTTCTCATTTCAAGGTCTATGTTCTTATTTCTCATTTCAAGGAATATATTCTTATTTCTCATTTCAAGGAATATGTTCTTATTTCTCATTTCAAGGAATATATTCTCATTTCTCATTTCAAGGAATATGTTCTTATTACTCATTTCAAGGAATATATTCTTATTTCTCATTTCAAGGAATATGTTCTTACATCTAGTAAAAGAATACTTTTCCACGTTGTAAGCCACTAATTGAACAAACAATTTTGCTTACAGAATGACCCTCAACTGTATCTGTCAATCTTTTGTCAATAATCATATGTTTTATTGATATGCAATGCTGCCTCAATAGTCAATATTCATGTATGACTGATATAGTGATGAAATAAACAAAACAAAACAAACAGACAGACAGACAGACAGAAAGTTTTTCAGTGAATTAGCCACCTGTCATCTTAAACGTTTTTCCTTTCAGGACGGATTCGTTTTTACTGCGAGCAAAGTGAAAGGCGAGCGAGACCAATACCAACAGCTATGAACCAATCAGCGCAACTGCTAGTAAATAAGTGACTTTGTTAACAATCTCACTCACAGACTGTTGAAATTGGCTCAGCTTAAGATGAGTCACAAGGTCCATTTTATGCACTGTTCAAGTACTGTTTCTGATTTATTGAATTGAATTTCCACATACGTTTATTGATTAAATGCACTGCTTTATCATTGATGCAATAAAAGCATCGCATAGATTTTATAAGTAAAATTTTAGGTTTTAAGTTCTGCAGGCGAATTCATTGTGTACACTACACGGACTTGTGTTAGTCACTTGCAACGTGCTACTTTTATCATGGCTTTTTGGAATATATTAGTGCTGAAGAATAGCTGTTTTTGATCTTCGGAAAATTGTCTTGCTGTTTGTAGAATAGTCCTGCGTTGCTAACTTGATACACGATTCTGTTGTTGCAGTCGTGCGTTTCTATTTTAATTTGTGTCGCAGTATAAAGTCAGTTTCCTCGTCTTTTTGTGAAACTAAAATAGAATTGTTGTGAATTGGGAAAACCCTTTGGTTTATTAGCCAAGGATTTGCACCACGATGGTGATGTCAGCGAGCTATGCTGTATTTTATTTTATTTTTATTTATGACAATGTGCCAAACACTGTTTGTCAGTAACTAATGATTTTCGTTATTGCATCGCGCTAAACAATTGATATCACATGTCCAGTCTTGTGCCAAGCTGTGCACGTATGTCTCTTATAACAAAGCTTGTAAGACTTTCAAGGGTACGTTCTGAAAGACCATCAAATCTACTCAGCACTGAAAATAGAAACAGTCTGCTTTGAGATATTAACAATAACAAAAAACAGTTCCAAATGGTCAAGCTGTTAGATCTCAACCCTTGGAACAGATAAGCTTGAAATTGGATGACGACTTGCATAGCATGTATTGTATTTAGATATAAAAACATTTACTAACGGTTATCTCTTCTTTTGGTGCTATCAAGGAATGCGTTCCCTTTGTACAAACTTCTTTGCTCCTGCAACAGATTCTGCTTGAATAACATTGAGTCCATTTGTGAATTCATATGCCAAAGCATCGTCCAATGAGGTAGCGTTATATGTGGAATGATACGCTGATGCCATATCTGAACGCATACACAGTTGGGGGAATTTAGCAATGTGATTTGCAATTTCAAGTGCTGTGTGCAGAGCCTGACCAGTTGGTACGACACGATTTGCTAATCCGAACTGGAATGCTTCTTCTGCCTTCACTTCCCTGCCAGTCAGTATCATATCCAATGCTCTTGAAAGACCGATTAGTTTTGGTAGACGCACTGTGCCACCATCAATTAAGGGAACTCCTACAAATAATAAAAAGTAACTTATAGAATCGATAACGACATCATAAAATTCTACACGAGTAGACCTTACAAATCCCAGCTCATTTGCAGTGTGGATCGAAACCTGCTTCTTCTGTTAATTAAGTACGCTACTGCGTTATTACACAATGCGGAAGAGTAACAGGTGAAAGATCAAACATTGAAAAAGGTAAAAAGGGTCAAACGTCAATTTGCAGCAGTCAAAGGTGAAAGGTGATTGTATGATCTCCAGATTTAGGTATTAAAAATTATCAACCACTAATATTTCTTCTTCTTCAAAAGATTAAATTTGTGCTAAAACCTGTTGACAAATACCTAAGCACAAGGATCTTTAAGAAGAGGTCTATATACTACATGTCGGCTTAGGCAAGAAACTATTATCCAACTTAATTTAAACCATCAAGAAAAGTGGCATCATATCAGCATTAGAAATAGCAGCAAATTAACATCGCTAGGTCATATATCATTTAAGAAAATCCATGTTGTCTTATCGTTCGCCAGGATGCATATTGACTCGCGACCACAGCACATAAGAACAATGCCACTAAATCAAAGTAGCGCATTCACGAAAGAAAACAGATTAGCAAAGGTAAGATAGGGAAGTAATAGCTAGTATTCATAGGCCTACCATGTTTTCGACATAGAACTCCAAATATGGCGTCCTCTTCTACAATTCGCATTGCACAAAACAGCGCCAACTCAAGGCCACCAGCAACAGCGAATCCAGAAACTGCTGCAATAACTGGCTTCTTCAAAGTTAAATGAGTACCACCCTGGGTAAACAAAACAAAATAATACCAATGAAAAACTCACAACACAATGCCAATGACAGCGGGATTGAGACAAATTAAGAACCAATAGGATTGCATCAAGAAACAATCTGTGACAACTATTACAACCTATAATTTTACGTCTTCGGCATGAAAAGTTATAACTTGATATATTTCTAAAATATAACCTGGTACACACGCCTAGAAAGCTAGATTTTTACTGCCCTGTAGACAGCTTTACGCGCACAATTCAAACTAGAAGTAGCTGATTGCTTGTACTTATTGCTCCTCCTCTCATTTCAAAGCATCCAACATTCTAGCATCATAACAAGAGCCGGCCGATGGTTTTTGTCCGTGTTAAAGTTACTATTCGAAATGGAAGATTCCTGTGAAATCGTGTCTTTCAGGGCAAATGTTTTGGTCTGGCTTAATAACATCGACAACTAAAAAAACACACAAGGCCATCATAAAGTGAGATCGTCTCTTTACACAGGGCGGGACAATCAATGCAGCACCACATAGCGTCGGTCAGATATTTTGCAACCACGAAATAACCGCGCCTAGCTGCGAAGCTTTGACGGGAACAGCATTTAAATTAAAGCCAAAAGAAATCTCTAGGAAGTAAAGAACTCCTGAGTGAGTTTAATTAAAATTCTATTGACTTTGTCTAAGGCCACTAACACAAAGTAATGACAGAAGAATAGCATGATTGTTACGTGACGGAACGAAGAAGGACATACTTTTGACTATCTATCCTTTGCTAAACTTTACAGTAAACTAAGGATGATATTTGAAGAAGTGATGGCTGTTTTAATCGCGAAAAACTATTCCTGTAGCTGAATTCGCCAGAACAGCAGAAATAAGGTAATGGTACAAATCGCCCCGACATGAACGATAAAACACGCTACACAGGTGATGTTATGCAACGTTGGCTTTCAACTACTGCACGGAAGGAAAAAAGCGTTTTCAGGTTCAAAAAAGTATACCTTGCCGAGTGAGATCGCAACGCAACTGAGATCATTTGGATGAGTAAGCCACCGCTAATGCAGACGAACCAACGGAAATTATAGTTAATAGCACCTTCCAATAGCGAGCGGCTAATTACAGAGGTGGGAGAACGAAACAACCCATTGAAAGAAAGAAACCAATGAAAATGGTCCCTAAGGAAGCTGCGGCACTGCTCAAAGTCTGCTCTCCAAATACAGTAAAAAAGGTCGTACAGTATATGGTAGACCACAACTGCTGCTTTGCTCCGTCCGCTCCGTCGCAGTGCCTTTTGAAATGTCATGAGCAACAATGAGACACTTCGTCATTCCGAATGAATTAGACTAGTTCCGATACGATGGATACAATGCAAAGTGTGTAAATTGACAATTTTGGCTCTTTCTTTCTGATTCCGTTTCTTACTGTAATCCGTCTACGAAGCAACAATATTAGAACGCAGTATCCTCTCCAACACTTGCCCGACGTTGCCAGTTGTGTCCTCGCAAAGTAAGAAACTTCGTGAGGCAATATAAGAGTAGGAAGTTTTTACTTCGGTTTTGGGACAATACTGTTCACCTGAACAGCCCGTTCCTCTTCTTCGAAGGTGGGATACGCGGCGAGTTAACAAGAGAACCGAAAAGAGCATTGCGGCTTAACAAGCGATTAGCGATTACCAAAGTGGTAAAATACGCCAAATAGCGTGTAAAATAGTTATAAAATAGTTTCAATAAATTTGGTGAATTCAATACTGACACTTAAAGCATAGATACAGCGGAAACTTCCCATGGCAACGCCATGCTGCGAACTATTTACAGCGCAGTCGACACCTCATTAGAACCAATATGGACTCGAACTTTTGTTTTTTCATGACGCGCCGAGACAAACGCTATAC
>OFHS01000187.1:0-11274 GCA_900245855.1 Calvadosia cruxmelitensis
TGTTTATTATGTCTGTGCCCCATGAAAAAAAGCCAATGGCTTATTGGGTATCACAATAAATGATGATGATGATGATGATCACAGAAATAAAACTGCTTCTCGCTTCATTTTTTGTCCTGAACTCAACCACTGAAGGTGACTGAATCTCGACTCAAATGCCTTCGTGCCCAATCATCAGTGGTGCTAACAGAACACTTAAACAAACTCCATTGAACTTAGTCTAGCAACAGACGAGTGACTGAGCCTGGAAGCTAGCTTCCATCAAGTTAATTGTTATTTTTGTCACGGAAGTTTTAGCCCTCATTCGGTGGCTGCCCTGACTGAATCCACATTATGTTCAGCGATGTGATAATTCGTCTACAACAAGTTTATCCGTCTCGCATCCCCTACAATAACTGTGGCAAGAGATCCGATAACTTGACATCAAACTTAAAACCATATCATTTATCTCGCCAATGTTGTGCCAGCAGTTCGTCGTAAATGGATAAAACTGCGGTCAGTTCATTAGAAGAAATCAAGACACTTGAACACACCGCTGTCTTCCAACTCAAATTAAATAGCATTTTTCAAAGCAACAGAGCAGAGCAAGGATGTTCTAATATGGTGCTGGCACTATACTCACATTCTGAAGATACCTAAAAATCAAATTCTGAAGCAGCAAGTCAAGGTGCAAACAGACAAGGTCATTCAGGAAAGGAGCAATGAAATATTGGAAAACAAAGAGCAAAATCAGTCATGAAAAGATACAATGGGCTGCACCATCACTTTTTGAACTTTTCCTCCTCCTCGTCCTGACATGTTGGCGATATAAAAATCTCTCTTAGCACTTGTTTACAACAGTCTCTTTCTAACAAACGACAGTTGTTCGTTCCAAGAGTACGGCGGCCATGTGGTGTGAAAGGGACCCTGGGAACAGCCCGCGCAAAGCGACTCATGCCCAGACCACCGGCCCAGCAGAATGACTCTGGATCGATCGCAGATTGAATCGTTTTTGAATTTCAATTGCACTACTGCAAGTGCTGTTTACTCCGCAAAAGAAAGCAATCAGATCTTACAAAGGGCTCGGCAGTAATGCGGATAGATGATGAAACATCACTTACGAAACAAGCGACAGGTCACTCGGCACTGATCCGTTCTGTGATGTGGTGTAGTCAGCAGGAGCCGCCTGTCTCAAGAAAGCGATCGTTTTTCATTCGCATCCTTGCTGTTCGTAAACTCTCGATGAATGCTTCTAGTGGATGCTAGGGAAGATTTTTCAGAAATTAGTTTATTGAATTTAATTGATAAGTGAAAATTCATTAGAGTTCTTTCTGCAGGGCCATAAACGGTTATGCGAGAATTCGTATGAGGATCTCTAAGGACTACTATCACCAGGCCATCTTAGCTGAGTCGGCATTTTCCATAGTAATTACAATGAATAGCATGCAATTTGTTTTGGCTCGATTGCGATCTCCATGGTATCACAGTTAGCACTGCACGACCAGTGATTATGGCAAGAGTGATACTCTGAAGCAGCTGCTTCCATCGTTCACGGTCAATGTATCATATGAGATTAAGTAGCGAGACGCAGCCCAAGAGCCCAACCCGCAAGCGTACATCGAACCACAGCACCATGGTAACAGTCACAAGACAGTGAGACTGATTTCGTCTAAGCCAGGTCGAAGTTAGTTGAAGGCAAAGAAATGTCTCTGGCAACGCGCGGAAAGTAGAAGAAACATCGCTGTCAGAGGCAGCCAGTGATGACATCCTATTTCAAGCTGACGATCAAAGAAGGTAACACAATTATGCATTGGGCATGCGTGGAGCAGCCAGCATGTCCCACAGGGGCTGCTTCATCAACGCTGGCCAACGAGAACAGGGGCGGGGCTGACACAGCTGTTTCTGGACGGCGCACAACTTCCGATGTCGAGCACAATCCATCGATCCTAAACGATCGCGTTTGCCATTTGCATCGAATGGCATGTCTCTCGGTTGCTGGTTGGCTAGCGTAGAACGGAGGCACGCAAGACGAGGCATTTGAAGTCACGACTGAGAAGCCATCGTTTTGTCATGCGCGGTTAAGTGCCACCCGTTCTGAGGGTACCGATGAATGCCTCGATCTAGAATATCGTATTCATTCCGATACAATGATACGACAGCCCATGACGATGTCGTCTTTGATGGGCAATCGAGAGGAGAGATCCGTCATCGCTTACGCGTATGCCAACGACACAAACATTCCGTCATTTTGACGGCGTCGCGCTGTCGTTCTGCAGTAATTTGCTTGACAACAAGCACGCGTCGGCGTTCTAGTCAATTGAATCTAATTTTCTCTTGTGCCAACGCAGCTGCGCCTTCCCTCGCTTCGGCTGCTCGATGGATTGCGACAGTGTAAAACCACAGAACGCAAGCAAAAGGCGCGAAGGGAAGGCCGCCAATCCGCTCAGTGCTCGTCTTTGTTGGGTCTAAAGACGAACGTGCTCTCAAGTGGTTTCGTAGTAACCTTGACGACGGTCTGCTCGCTGTGCCTGCCACCGCTGCCCCGAGGATCGTGATAGCAATCCCGGCAGAGGTGGTGGATCAAACACACAGCACCTTACAACGCTAGCTGACACTCGCCCGCGAGACAGAGCAGAGTCACAGCAAGACTTGAAGAGGGATCCACAGGAGTCAGGGGTACGGCGGAGGACAAGGTGCTCCCTTCTCAGGAGTGCGGGCGGACCGTAGAATACTACAGTTGGAGGGTCTTCGGCAAGTGTCGAGTGGTGGCAGGAGACTCGCTTCGAGCGAAGAGCGTGGCGTCTACCTTTCATCGTTCTACCAAGTTAACATCGTCAACCCGCAATGGTTCCTTCCATCAACCCATCAACGACAAAAGACAACGCCGCCAACAAGGTGATGTTACATAGAACCCTCAATTAAGAACTGTTGCATGATGGGACTTGTGATAATTGTCCAAATGACTTGAGCTAATAAGCTAAGCCAGATGCGCACTCGCCATTTCTCGAAGGGTTTGTTTGAATTCATAAGAAATAATGACAACTGCGAGATCAGAAAAGGGATTGATGAAGTCGGGTCTCTGTGATGAGTTCGGATCAGTTGATGTGTTGGTCGGCGGTAGTAGCATTGGTCGTCTTTTGCGTTTTGGCGAACGTGCCGTGAGAACACGCAGCCGTCTGTCGCCACAATAGCAACCGTAGCCAGTGTTTATTTCTGCGCTGTTCTGTCTGCAAGGAGAAAATGGCTGGTAATTGAGAGTGTCGCTGTCAGAATTCAGCGCCATGGTGCTTAGACAGGACCGTACGGCGGCGAGACTGCAAGAGAAATTAACCCCCTCCACGCGAACAAATTTACGTGGGCTATCAGAGAGAAACTCAAAATACACTGCAGTGACGTCATTGGAGGCCAGTTCCATCATATGGTCCAATCTCACGGTCATTGTGAATCTCGTTCAGTCTGCCGTTGCGCGTGCGCGGAGACGGAGCCGAGGGTCTTATCGATTGGTCGTCTCCAGGCCACTCCACGATAAGACGGTCAACGCGCATGCCAGCCGCATTCAGTCGCAATGAAAAGGACCTCGTGGACGCCAGTTACATTGGCAGGACAATCAGTCGACAGCACATCATTAGTAGACGTACATAGGAACAGGCGGGTGATGTCTGTGTAGCCTGGGTCCTACAATTATTCCATCGTCAGTGCGACAGAGACGGTCAGTCGGCAACGACGCAATGGCGAGCTCAAACGATGACGTCTTGGGGGATCGGACAGGTGAGCATTTGGCTTCGTGCGTCCTAAGCGGCGATCGATGGTCATTTGAATGTAACATTAGGCAGCATCACTCGCAGATCTAATCGAAGGATGCATTTGTTACCCAGTGACAGCGCATCGTTGATTTCGCAGTGCGACGACAACTGTGATCCGTGATCTGCTTATCGCCAGGTCGGACCAGAGGCGAACGACCACAGAGCTTGCTTCTGAGCTCACACAACAGCGCACGCAGCCGGACAGCGATTGTCATGTTTCGACTTGCCCAGCAAGAGACAGCCAAAATCGCCTAGCCTGGGGGTTTAATAGCACGTTGAGGAGATCGAACATGACTCTCACTGAGTGGTTGCTATAGCGATGCTCTTCTGTCGCCATTTCGATTACGACCAATGGGCGGTCGACTGCGCATACGCGTCAGTTAGAACACGCCGTCAAAGGCATTCAAGTGCGTATATGTGAGTGCAGTCAATGTGGGCACGGCAAGCGACAACAGTCTACAAGGGCTCTTAGCAAATTACCGACAAAGGATGATCCCTAATTGACCGTTATGCCAGCACCTGCTTGCTCGCTTGCCAACGGTTGCCAAGCCAAGACGAGCCACGTGCAATGAGGGGTTGAAGTCATTGCGCATGTGTAATATGGAAATGACTTATCATGAGCTTACGCAACACATAATGGTCTCGTTCCTAAGGCAGTGGCATTGTGAAGGGAGAATGGCCTCGCAGCGAGAACTTGAGGGCTGGTCCGCCTCATTCTCACAGGAGCCATGTGCGCGGATTCTGGGTGAGTCCGCTGGCGATGTTGAGATAATCAAGGCACAGTTGTTATCTTTTCGCGCCCACAAAGATTCTGCAGACAGATCATCATCAATAATATTGACAACACACCACAACAGTCAATCTATCGCAGAAGCAACGGTCGCGAGGCGAGCAGCGCTGTCAATAATACCAAAGCACCGAGCGGCGGCTTTCTATCGTTGTATCATTTCTCTTGAGGGCCGTTGCAGCATTCGGCTGACTGGTATTTGTTTGTTTTGTCGTTGCAGCAGTGAGCCACTGAAGAGGGCGTCGACCATGACCGCTAATCATTTTCAAATCCCATTGTACGTCACACTGTCCATCATTGGTTTCTTTGGCAACGGTATTGTCATCATCATCATGGGGCATCGCGACAACCGTCGCAAGGCCAGCTCAATCCTTCTATCAAACTTGGCCGTTTGTGACTTCCTCGTGTCCGTGTTGGCTCTGCCGCTGGACATTGGCGAGATAGTGTTGGCGCGGTGGCCTTACACGGAGTACCTCTGCCCCGTCGTCTACCCATTCCACACTGGATTGACCATCGTCTCTAGTTGGACATTGCTCTTCATGTTCGTTGAAAGATACTTGATATTCTCACAACGAGGCGCGATGATCTCCAAGCCAACCAGAACGCGCATGTGCGCCGTGGCCACTTGGCTGCTGGCCGTTGTCGTCGTGGCGCCCTACGCCAGTCGCCTGAGCTACAACGCAGGCAAACGACAATGCATCGAACATTGGCAAGATAAGACGCACAGCAAAGTCTACACGGCCATCTTGTCAGGCATCGAGTACATTGCACCCATGACGGGGGTCCTGGTGCTTATGATACTAATACTGCGCTATTTAAACCAAGAGCGGCGTCTGGTGCGTTGGAACACCCTGGGTCTTGGTGCAGCTGCACTCCGCCGCAGGGGCAGGACGAACTCGAGGCTCACCTGGGCGTTCATTGCCATGGTAACAGCTTACATTTTGCTGAAATTGCCCAACAACGTGCTGTGGATGTGGCATGAGTTCGGCACCAACCCCACGTGGCCTCACTTCAACACCACCTGGACCACGGTGGCTGTCTTTCCCTACGCGACAAGCTCAATCAATCCCATCATCCTCTTTGCGATTTCGAGGGAATTTAGGAAGGACCTCAAGGACTTGTTGATGTGTCGGTCCCGACCAAGCGGTGCTAATGCCAACAGTGTTTACACCACGCAACAGATCCGCGGTTGCAGCTCGGGTGTGTCTGAACGCACATCAGTAAGACGAGGGACATTGCGCGAAGAACAACGAGATGAGTCCAAAGCGGCGCTGCTTCGGGGAGGAAGATGTCGCGGACTCTTGAGCAGACTGAGGCGCATCTCGTTCCTTCCTGTTAAATCGCAATCGGACACGGACGAAAGCATATCACGTGATAGCAATGGAAACATGCACGGGAGGCTGCAATCACCGCTGACTGTCGAGAAGAGAACGTCCTCACCGCCGCCGAGACAGCTACTACGCAGGCGCGACGCATCGCTTTCATCGCAAACGTCAGACGCTATCGAATTGCAACCGATCGATCAAACGCAAGCGTCACACTGTATGCAATGCCATCATAATTAATCACAACAACTGAACGTGATACAGTCCATCTCACAATGACGTAAGGATGGATGCATCTGCTGCGGTGGCTACCTTTTGTATAATATTATTATTCATAATACTGTTCATATTATGACGTCATACGGTGCACGGCAGCGGACGTCCCTCTGTCAGTCAGTCAGTCAGTCGGGAGTTTCCATCTTGATAGTCATGTTGCCATGGAGACCATCGGGGGAGCCAGGGGAGTCTTTCATGTATTCCTTGAAAAATAACATCATGGCGCCAGGTAGATCTGGAAAAGACAGACACAAGCTCAATCGTAATAATGGCGGCTATCACATTAGCATAACAACGAAGGGACGAATCATAAGCCGCGGCGTTATTCACCTTTCAGAAGTTTCTCTTCGCGTGCACGAATTTCTGTAGAACGCAGAAAAGAGTAAATTGTCAACAACAACAACAACAACAACAACATACACTATAAACCTTCACTTTACTTGCACATGCGCAGATCCTTGCACGCTGATGTGCCTCATAGTACTCATGCAAATAAGCAAACTAACTAATACTTGACGCAAGAACAAATAAACGGAACTGTTTCGATTGTCAGAACCCGAAGTTACCTTGCAGTTGTCGCAGTTTGTGAACAACCACATCGTGCCTCTCATTCATCAGTTGGTTCTCCACTGCAGAGGAAAGCGAGGCTAAGATCATTACATCGGCTTTCGCATGTTACAACTGGCTTAATCGAATACATTGGGTTAATCGTTGTAAAAGAGATTACCTTGCAGACGGTTAGCGAGGTCCCGCTGTTCTTCGGTGGCCTTATTCTTCGCTTCTTCAAGGGAACGCTTCTCACCTGAAAACAGTTTCCCACAAAAAGAAATCGCAATTGGCTCTGCGAACATCATGTAGCACCAGCGACACAAAACGACAGAAGGACAAACTCACATTGCAAATGTCGAAGGGCTTCGTTGTGCTTCTTCAGGGTCTCAGCGTGTCTTTCGTTGGCCAGTCGTTTCTCATCTGCAACCAAAGTGAGAACATGTAAATCTTATTCACATTGAACGGGTAAAGACTTTTATAGCTCATACAACTGTCAATCAAAGTACGGAAATAAGAAATATGCTAATGAGAGTACAATGAGATGATTTACATGAATACGAGGATAGGGATCTGGCCAGAACTGAAAGGAAATTTATTCATTCAGTAAGTTAAATCGGATTCGCTATTGTGACTGCTTTACAACAGCACAGACAGTCAGACACGGTTGCTAAGCAACCACTGACCTGTAAGTCTCTCGATGTCCTTCAGGCTCGAGGCCATGCGCGCTCTTTCTCTTTCCGCTTCGGCTGTTGTAAGAATGAAAAGACAGCTGAGTTTCGACATTTGACCAGCATTGCTTTCACTTCGGTTCAGTATGACATGAGCCAATGACTCACCTGATTTTGCATCGCGATCCACACGGAGATGCTCCAATTCACGTTTCATGGCTTCACTCTCTTTCTCGTGGGCTTCTAAACGAGACAAGCAGAACAGACGATTGGCTGGCATAGCATACAATGACCCCCGTCACAGGAGGGAATTATGGCATACTAGCTGGACCGAGCTACTACTCGCACATTCGGCCAGCGTCGTATGCTGCGCATTGTTTCAAAAACGGCTCCGTTAGGTTCTGCGCCTATTTGCATTATTCAACTTTGCCTTACTTTCAGAGCTGGCTAAACAATGAGCGCCTCAGGAACTTTGCACAACCAAGACCTAGATCCTTCTCGGAACGTCTGCAACGTCTACTGTTATCTTTCTCGGATCTTTCGACAACGTCTGCAATCCATACTTGCAACTGAGTAGAAGGTACCTCGTCCTGTACCGACAAACAAAGAAACAAACACACAAACAAACAAACAAACAAACACACACACAAACCGGCAGACGCTCGCTTATTTTACAGGTGTCAATGTAGATAGTAGAATGTAGCTTACCGCGAAGCTTCATCAGCTCAATCTCGGCCAGACGATCGCTTTCCTTCTGCTTGGCGAGCATCTCTTGCTTGAACGACTCGAGGCGACCTACGAAGGGATGATACAAGTCACGTGATCTACGACGTCACATCCCCTGAGCCTTCATGAGATCGTGGCAGCGCCCACCTCGTGCCTCGTCCCTTTGTTTGCTAACGACGGTCGACGATGTGGCCATCAGCTGAAGGGCGAACTTATTGATGACATCCGGGTCTGCGGGATGGAAGACATCGGTCACGTAACTACACCCCCTGACTGCTCCCTCTGGTAGTATTGTCGCCTGTTGTAGTGGTGGCATCTTACCTTCGCTAACGTTGAGTTGGGCGTAGCCGGCCGCGTCGACAGTAACTAGGGGTGGCTTCATGACGGATGCCAAGGCCACTTCCGTCATAGTGTCACTAAGCGACGCGACCTGACATGCTGACGGACTCAGCGGCTGCAGGCGAGGCGTTTTGGCAACAGGTGGCACCTCCTTCTTTACGTCATCGTCGCTTGCATCGGAGACAGTGGCGGTCGGTCGCTTGGCCGGCAGTGGACTTGACCGCCGGCACATGTTCTCTCCGATGGAAGAACGCGATGTTGCAACCGAATCGGCGGCTGCCTTCTGTCCCTTGGTTGCTGTATGGTTTATGCCGTTCACCGTTGGTGCAGCCTTCGTTGTCGCATGATGTGTCTCCACCTTCACCTTGGTACCTGGCGATTGTTGGACCGACGGCGAGTTCGAAGATGACGTGGTCCTCGTCGGCGTGGTAACGGATGCGCACGTAGCGTCAACAGGGCGTCGTTCTGGCGCAGAAATTGAAAGCACGAAATAAACTAAACAGAACAAGACCATCACCTAGCTACGGTGGGCCTGGCATAAGGATGACGCTGGATTCATTGGATGACAAACAAACAAACAAACAAAAAAACAAACAAACAAACAAACAAACAAACAAACAAACAAGCAAACAAACAAATGAAGACCCACGACGGCAAGCAGAGTGTCCCGTTGGGAATTCATGCTCACCTGGCGATGGCTTCTCCATTTTGCGCTTGGCGAGATGGTTGGTGCAAAACGCCACGAGGTCACCCAGGGAGACAGACCGACAACTCGAGTCCCATCTGCAAATGATAGACAGACAAACTGACAGTCTCAAGTCGACAGAAGCATCATCATCGATAGAGCATGAAGCTTAAACTATGCAGCCATTACGTCAAGTTGAGCATGTCTGGGTTGCTGTCTACATGAATTATTCGAGGTACAACAAACCAACAATCAATCAATCGATCAAACAAACAAACAAACAAACAAACAAACACACAAGCAGACAAACAAACATAAATTGATCGCAGATCGGAGGAGCACACTGACCTGTTTCTGCTTTTGCTATTCAAGAATCTCTTCAGTCTTGGCCGTAGTGTCTCCATGCAGCCTTGGCATTCTTCCGCTGTCTTGGCCAGCATCTTTCTGTCCTCGACAGTCAACGAGGCAACGGGAGGCGGAGTGATCGCGGACCCCGACGGAGGACGCGCTGCCAAAACGAGGATACTCGATCAACACGACAAACAGACAATAGACAATGGAACACATTCGCTGCATCATTCGAAGTGCAATTCTCGTGGGAGCAAGCACCAGCCGCCCGCATTCAACCAACCTGGGCGGCGCACTGGCGTTGACGCCTGTTCGTAGAGAGCCAGCCAGTTGTTAAGGCGCGACGCGACGAAGCGTCCCATTCCAGACATCATACGACCAAAATCACAGTCCAAGAAATATCGAAGTTGCGTAATGTCCACGCAGACGCGTTGTGATAACTCCTACAACGTAAAACACAACAATCAAAACATTAAAAAGTGTGTTTATTTTGAACTACACTAATCCGTGCGAGTAGACGCTGCAATGCCCCCGGTGCGGTACGGTCAAAAGAAGGACGGTTGGTTTAATAAACGATTGAAGTCTTTACTCACTTCCCGTATTTCATAATTATTGTACAGTAATACGTTTTGTAAAATGCATTGGTCACTATTAACTTAGACTTTGATTGTTCAATTCGTTACTTTCTCTGGACCGCCATTGACTGCTTATGCTAGGTGACGTAGGCTATTGTGATTGTTGCATGCCAAAAGGTCAACCCTTTACGTCCACGACAATACAAAAAATAGGAGCGGCTATGAATTATTCGAAAGAACACGTGGAACACCTCTGTTTACTCTAAGCAAAGGGGACAGAAGAAGAAAGGGAGTAGATTCAAATATATTGGGTGCAAACAGGCAAGCAGACAGATTGGAAAGTTAGACTGATATGGTTTCGGTCGCACGATGCTTTGCGTTTGAGGTTTGTTGAAAGAGGCGTACAGTTCCTCCCCCAAACGCATCTGAAGTAATTGATATTTCAGTAAGTTCGGGACTTTCTTTGTGAAAGTGCAATTCGCAATATTATACTAAATTAAATTTTACTAATAGATTTATAAATGCTGCCTACCGGTATGGTGATGGCGTTATAAGACATTGTTCCGTTGACGTATTGTGCCAGTTGCGGCCATTGCAGGCAATCCTGCTCGACAAATCTGCAACGGCAGCAGCAAAGAGAGAACGCAATAACGCACAGCACATGGCATCACCATCGCCAAACGCATCGCCTGATCGACGGCAAATGCACTGGGTCATGCATCGTCTTACGTTTGATAAGGATAAGGCATGGCGATATCTCCTAGAAAGGTTATTCCAGGCAGCACTATCTGGAGACATCAGCACCGCGGCAGCCACGAACAGATGGCCCGCCAGGAAGGAACGAGCAACGGGACAATGAAATGCCCCCGCAAGGGAACCCGCAGAAAAACTATCCCAGAGGAAAGGGCGAGGCTACCGTGCGTGGACTGGAGCAGGGGTGGCGCCAGAGGGGGCTCGGGAGGGGCTCTAGCACCCGTCGGGGGAGCCTAGCCCTCCCATCGGGGAATCTGCAGCTACTCTGTCGGGAAAAATCAAGCTCGTGTAGTTGTGGCAATCTCTTCCACAATCCGATTTAAACCAGCCGTCGTGCTGGATAAATCTAAATGACGAGCTGATTGCGACGTAGTGTGAAGTTCAGACGTGCGAATTTGGGACTTATTTCAATTTTTACGCATTTTATAGAAATTTACGCTGTATGGTTAGGGGGGGGGGGG